>PVKM010008623.1:0-38620 GCA_004027735.1 Carollia perspicillata
TTACCTCAGTTACATGGGAGGGAACTGAGGCTCAGAACACAGCAGTTCAGCTCAGCTTCCCGTGTAGGAATGGGATTGACGCAGAAACACGAGCTCTGCTCACGACACGGCAATGTGTCTCACAAATCATTCTTTAGAAAACAAACAGCCTCTCGCTCATGATGTGGCTTCGTAGTGCCCTGTGGCACCTTGCTCGGGCTGGATTCCGTGCGGCCTGTAAGGTGAGATGCAGACACCCTCCCTTCGTGTGCAGCACCTGGTGCAGGCTCTGTGAACGCCAACACATCCTTCGCTAAGACCCAAAGGAGCAAAATACTGGATCTTACTTAAATGCTTACTTCTCTAGCCTTTCAACACATCCCAGCCTGCTCCTGAAAATGAGAAATGAATCAAAAATTAGGAACCACAACTGTCTGCCTCCTGCTTCTCTGAGGCCTCGGACCGGATTGACAGATGCCGGAACTGCCTGACGATACCCCACTCTCCCTGGATTGGAGGCACTTGAACTCTGCCTTTCCTGCACGGCCTTAGCGCTGTGTTCACTGTGTTCTCATCACACACTCCACGTTCTGTGACCATTTTTTATTTATCCTATAATGCCCTGCTATACTGTGACCCCTTCTGAGGCCGGGTCTATTTATCATCTGCACAGCTCGGCACCTGGCACAGACTATGGGCTTAGTAAGCATTCACTGAATGGGCGAGTATGACAGCGGGAGGTCTGCCATGCAGATGAGCTCAGAGGCTCACGGAACATTTGCGCTAAAGCAGCCCCATGCGGCCGGGACCTGCCAGACAGGAGAGGTGTGCTGACTAGATCAATTGCCTAACGAATTTCTGGCCAGAAGAAAGTGTCCTGGAGCCAGAAAATAATATTTCTGTTCATTTAAATTTTCTCTTTCATGTTGCCAAGAGTCTCTGTTTATGGAGACAGTGTTACCTTCTCATAAATGACAGGGCAGGCACGCATCTCTGTTCCAACACTGGGATGTGCTACCAGCAGTGTCTGACCTTTTGGTGTCTCCGGGTCACACCGGAAGAAGAGTTGTCTTGGGCCACACATTAAATGCATTGTGATGCATAATCACAAAAAAAAATCTCATAATGATTTAAGTAAATTTACGATTTTGTGTTGGGCCACGTTCACAGCCATCCTGGGCCACATGGGGCCCTCAGGTCTCAGGGTCGGACACCCCTAGACCACACCATTCACACACTCTCTCTCGCCTTTCCCCTGCTAACCAAGTATGTGCTTTCAAGTTGGTAAGCCTGGAGGAAAAGTGTGATCTTGGGTCAGTATTTGAGAAAAGATTAGGATAAAGGGTACCCAAACTAAATCAGGCTCAAGAAAGATGAAATACTTGTTACAGGTCAACATTGACAGGAAAGGCTCTCATACCATGATGGCCAAAGATGAGCTGGTCCTTGGTCTTCGGCTGGGCTCTCCAGGATTCTGAGTGAGACGGGGAAGTTTCTCACCCACTAAACTTACACTCGGAGCTATTAAGAAGGAGGGTGGGTTTGCTTTTCTGACTCCAGAGCCCTTCACTAGCACTTCTACAGCATTAGCTGCCTCCAAACACTTTTACACATATTTTCTTAATTATTCTTATGGAAGAAATATAACATAGCTTTTAGTAGTTTATTGTACAGGTTTGTGCCAGGCTGACCTGGGTTAGAATCCTGGCCGCCATGCACTTGCTATACAACGTTGGGTAAAGGCTAATGTCTCTGAACCTCAGTTACCATCCGTTATGAAGAGATAATATCAGTACCTATCTCAAGGGTTGTTACGATCAAATAAAGTAATATACATAAAATATTTGGCCAAGTGATTGGCCTCTAAAAAGTGCTTACTAAAATGCAACCATTAATGATGTAAATATTATTCTTATATTTTAGAAGACATCTCTCTCCTGCCCCAACCCTCGAGAGCTGCTCTGACAGGCACTCAGAGAAAGACCTTCTAAATTAAATGTTACTCTGTACCAGGTCTCCAGGACATTGGCTCCACATCCTGACAGTCTCTGTTTAGTCAGAGCTCCCACTGACTGAAGTCGGCCTCCTGTCTGTGTCAGGACCGAGCCTGTGGTTTCTCCTCATCACATGACTTCTCTTCTTTTCTTTCCTTTGACCTTCTCCTCTGCTTCTCACTGCCTGGCCCCAGCCCTGGACCCAGGCGAGACATGACACAGGCCCTTGGAGCAAGATGTTTCATGAAGTTCACCAGGAAGACAGCTTTTCTTAGAGAGACTTTTTCTGGAAAAGAAATTCTTCCTTTCAAGTAAAATAACACTGACCGGAATCATTGGGCTGTGCCAGAGACATCAGGGCATCGTTATAAGAAAAGCCTTGACTAAGCAATGTTTATAATTTCAGAGTTGTTTGGAGTTTACAGTATAATTTATGCCATGTGTTCTATCATTGACAAGTTTTTAAGATTGACCCTCCTTTTTTTTTTAATTCAACTGAGCACAGAACACCCACTTATGACACAGCACCTCCCATAATAAGGGAGACACACTCTTTCATTGAACTGGGAGGTTTCCTTTGGAAACCATTATTTGTTGGTTAGCATTTCCCTTCAACCATCGAACTGGCTGGAAACAATAAAAACAACCTAAAGAGCTAAGAGTTCAATTGCAGGGTTTACTTGCTCAGAATTTGCATTGCGAGCAGTCTGTCGCAGGATGGGCTGGTTTGCTGGAAAGAGCCTGCCTTGATTTGTGTTTAAGAACTGGGAGCATCTCTGGGGCTGAGCAGAGTCTCAGGACTATCTTTCACGAACGCCTTCCAGGGCCACAAAGCAGTGCAGTGCAAGGGAGACCACAACTATGAGGAGTTGAGTTCTGACTCCTATCAAGGAGCAGCCAGGAGTACGTGGTTGAGTACATCACAAACACGGACCCTTGAGAGGGCTCAGTTCCTCCTTAAGAGATCTGACTGTACGTAATATGGATTCTGTAGAGTAAGTCACTAGGAACAATGAACTAGCTGAACACCTAACGCATCTTCAAAAAAATCTACCAATAACACTCTGAAAATAGACTGAAACTATACACACACACAACCTAACTTCTGGCTTGCTTTTTCATAGGAGATAAAGAAGACTTGAAATGCTACTTTGGTAATATCAGTGAAAACATAATTAAGTCTACAAGGTGGAACTGTGATGGAAGGAAGCTATTTGTTCCTGATTTATTTCCATGTTAATGCTTCATATCCATCCATGATGTAGCATTATCTTAGTAACTACCAATAGCCCAAATGCTTCATGTGCGGACTCTCGGGCCTTCCTAAGTCACAGAGGTTCTGCAGGCATGAGTAACAGCTTTGGGAATCTTATGACTAAAACTGGGGATTGGGAGTATGTGAAAGATGCAAGAAACAGGCATCTAAATCACACATCCTATCCTGAGTCACGCTCAGCGACTCTCTCCTCTATACCGACAACCAACTGGTTACTAAATTCTATCTGCCTCCCAGGCAATCCTTTATCTCCACTCCTCTTGCTTTTCTTGGAGTCATTGTCCTGGTCCCTTGCTAGAAGTGTTTTAACAGCCTCCTCACTGAGCTCCCTGACTTCCCTTTGGTCCTCTTCTATTCTCTATACTGTGAGCCTTAGTCTGGGAATCTATCTCTCTGGGTTCCGTTATGGACTGGCAATTTACCCTTAATTTCTCTGAGCCTTAGCCTCCTCATCCATAAATGGGGACAATAATAGTGCTGACCCCAAAGGGTTGTCATGGGTTCAATAAGATAAGGGAAATAAAAAGGTTTAGACGGTGCCAGACACAGAAGTGCTGAGTGAATGCTGTTCTCCTTGCACACAGCCCTCTGCACTTGGCCCCTACAGGAAATACCGTGCAGTTCCTGGAATAGGATGCAAGGTCTAGTATCTCGGTGACTTAGTGCTTGTTGCTTCTGTTAATTAATTCATTGATTATTCATTCATCATATATTCATCGAATAACTATGCATCAGTACCAACAATTTGTGGCCTCAGTACCAACAATTTACCGAGTGCCAAAGACACAGCCATGACCAAGAGGGGGTGGGTGCAGTTCTCCTTAAGTCTCCTTCCAGATGTGAAGATCCAGACAAAACATATTTTTACAAATAATTTAATATTTTAATGCATTGAATACATAATACTAAATAAACAAATATGAAATATCAAATATAGTTTTGTTCTTAAAGACAGTAAGAGCGATGGAAGTGGGAGGCAGGCTGAACTACTGCTTTTTACAGATTGGAGCAAGGCTCTCCGAGACCATGACAAAAAGGAGCCGAAGGCACCGAAGTCACTATGGAGTCCAAGAAATGATGTTTAATCAAAGTGGATGCCAAATACACATGTAAATTCTGGGGCTGTATTCTTTACAAAGAGAGTTTGCTGATTTATTTGAGTTTCTTTGTGGTCTATATGTAAAATGCTCAAAACACTATTGTCAAAAGAATTATGAAAATCTATCAATATACTTCTAGAAATTATCTACATGCAGTGTTTTTATTTTTACCAGCATAGATTCTTTATTCAGAAGTTACCATTTGTCAGATAGTATATAGAAAAAAGTTCACCTCTTTTAAATACAGGTATAAGCAGAGGTAAAATAGTCATATTTATGTAACTATTAAATTTTTAATTATTTAATGTTACATTTGTGGAACTCTTAGCTATTACACACTGTTTTGGGAGCTTCACCATCATTATTTAAAGTCACAAAACAATCCTAGAACATAGGTATTATCAGCCTCAGCTCGACGTAGCAGAAGGCAGACAGAACAGTGATTAGAGCACCATCTGTGCGGATTTTTAATAAATATTGGAGGGACTGAAGCCCAGAGAGATGAATGGTAGATGTTTGTAGTAGACTAGATTGTGGAATCAGGCCAGTGTGCAGAGTTCACCTCGATCTCTCTGAATTCAGGTAGTAAAACTAATTCGAGTATAAAATGGAAAATCTTAGCTTGGCACCAAGCCTCAAGGCGGCTCTACCACTGCCCGTGACACAATGGCTACTCCTGTTGACCGCCTCCGTGCAGACTTGGTCTTTGAGGCTTGTCTGCCTCCAGGTACTGTGGCACAAACTCCAGACACACTTTTTTTTAAGTTATTTGAAATTAATGAAAGAAGCTGAAATCAGAAGCCAAACACTCATTGGAATAACGCTGTTCTTAGAAGGTGCTTTGATACAAAATATTTTCATGCAGAAACTCAGCCCCTTTTTGGTGCCGCCCATTCATGTCAGATATCATCACATCAGGCCTGCACTTCCCAGAGCCATGCCCACGGCTACACTCAGTCGCCCCTTGCCAGCACAAAGTGGCTACATCGTGTGGCTTTGCTCCAGAAGATGGTCCCTACGCCACTGCTGTTTCCCCTTCAGTGGCACAACATGTGACAGAGGAGAGGGACCATCACCATCAGCCTGGACAGTGAAACATGACTCAGCAGGATTGCATTTCAGACCCTAAATAGACAATTTGATGTTCTACATGCTCTGCTAGCAAGACTAATTCCAATATTCCCCGCCGTTGCCAGCTCTCAGTTTCCAGCTGCTAAATGAAAGGGTGCCGAGTAGCACCCTGTGTCTGCAGACAGGGATCTGTGTGTGCCACTGTACATGCCGTCAATGTTCTATTTATACTTTATAATCACATACATTGCTCCATATCATTTATAGTTAGGGACTGTTTACTTTGAAAAAGACAGCTAATAATTTTGTTTCACTAAATTATGCAGTTTAAAAAATTTCCAAGGGATTCAGTAATCCAGTGTACTTTTAATTTAGTCTAATGCTACTTATCTTAATTCACATTTGTTCTTTCACTGTGGCTTAGTTAAAAATAAAACAAAACTTTTACCCTAGATGATGCCTTTCATGTAAGGTCTTAATGATTCCATGAAAAAAAAAAAAAAACTTCAACAACAGCCCATCAAACATTTAAATCAAAAGATTACAGACCAAAAAAAAAAAAATTTAAAAAGAGAAGAAGAGGTCATATTCTATTTAAGGGAGCGCATAAACCAGGATGAGGAGAGCCCTCTTTTAACTCCTGGTATATGTACTGAGTCACCCCTAAGGAAAAATCCCTGTTGTTTTAAGATTAGCTATCTATAATTAAGTAATGCTGCTTGGTAGAATAATTCTTAGAGAATTATTCTTATGAACTGAAGTTCTGACAGAACAAAGAAATCTAATTTTATGGTAGAATATTTCAAAAATGCCCATTTTAACAAAGTAGCTACAGATGGGCCTTTTATTTCCTTCATTCCCAAAGAACCTATAGTAGGACCTAGGCAGCAACTATATAGAAGAAAAGTAATGGATTAATTAGAAATAGATTTACAGAGAAGCCAAAGAGAGAACAGTTAATACTCTGCTTCTTCCAATGACTCATATAAAACAATTCAGGTTTCTACCACACTTGAGAAAGTCAATGTCAAAGGTGCAGGACCCGGGAGCCAGTGGAAGTGAGTCGAGGGCAAAGGAAAAAGGACAGCCGCACTGGAACCCACCTGGGGACCTGACAGGACTAAGGAAATAGTCTGACCACCGGCAACAACATCTCTTGGCCGAAGGAAGATAGTCTTTGCCCTATTTGCACCTTTTTCAAGTCATTAGATACTTCATATACACATCAGGGTGACTGCATTGCAATGAACCTACGGTTTAGTTCTGTGATATGCTCCCGGGTCCAGAAGACTTCGGGAGATCCTCTGTCCCAGAAAAGATTTCCTACCATCGCCCTATCAGATTTTCCTGGGGGGTGAAAGGGAAACGGTGAATGCCTATTATACTCCGGGCACTGTTAGATGTGTCATGTAACCCTCCCAAAAACCCTGGGAAGTATCGTTATCTCCATTTTACAGATGACGAACCTCAGTCTCAGAGATATCAACTAACCTGACCAAGGTTACACGGCTAGTTAGTTAGTGTCAGAGTCTCAGTTAAAAAAAAGTCTGGCTCCTTATGTAATATGATGTGACCCCCCAAGGCGAAACCTTCTCTTTTGATTTGGTAAATATTTTAATTATATATTTAAGCTACTTTTAAAAAGAAGATGCACCTGAAATGTGAATATTTCTTAAACATGTAAAAGACTTTGACTGTGGCGCATACCTCATAACACCGTTTTGCTCCCTGTAGCCATACATCAGAGAAAGCCTTCAGCATGTGCTGGCAATCCTGCCGAGTGGGTCTGACACTTTGTCTACCTCCAGGGACTGGTCCGCTTCAGTCCAGTCGCAATGGATTCAGGTGAGAGCGAAAGAACCCGCCACAGGGAAGACTCGCCCTCACTTGGAGCCTAAAACAGAGACCGTGGCTCCCCGTGCCAGTGCAAATATTAGGTCACTAGCGGGTTCTCCGGGGGAGGCTATCTGCTCCCTCCCCGCTCAATGTTATTAACCAGAGACACACCCAGAAGGAAAGGACAAAGAAAAGGCAAACGTAAGTGATTGTTAAAAATATACCAGGAAAATACACACACACACAAAATTAAAAAACAGCCACAATGTTATTAGACTAAGCAAGTATTCAAGGAAGAAAGGGGTATTATGAAATGATAAAAGGTATCATTTACAACAATATAACATATTTTGTATCAAGTAACATCAGCAGCAAAGAAACAGAGTTGAAAATAAGAACAAATTTAAAATCATAATAATATTTGCATACATTTGATAGGTATACATATAGAAACATGTATAATACAAGCAACACATATTCTTCCAGTTGTGATATTTAACTGTGCATATGTCTACAAAGAACCTTAATACGTTATACAAAACAGAAATTTTTTCCAGGGCTTATTTTCTAATTATAATCCAACAAAACTAGAAATTAACAATAAAAAAAAGAAGTAAATATTTAGCTACTGGAAACTAAGAAACACTCTAAATAAACCTACACCAAATAAAAGCAAACTATTTAGAGAGTAATAAAAGACCATTTCATATTAAAATACATAAGATATAGTTAAGGCTAAATTCTAATAGAAAATTTATTCCTTCAAAACTGTTATTATTAAAAATAAATGAAATGATTTAACATCAGGAAAAGAATACCAAATAAACCAATAGAAAGCATGAGACATGAATCAATAAAGATAAAAGATTAAAATAATGAAAGAAATAGAAACTAACAAAAGATAGAAAAAATTAAAAACTGAAAAGACCCAACAAATCTCATTAAAAAAGGGCAAAAAATATGAGATTACCAATGAGAAAGATATCATAGATACTCAATAGATTAGAAGAACTAGAAGAGAATATTATGTGGGACTATGTGACAACCAATATGGAAACCTGGAAGAATTACATGAGTTTCTATAAAACTATAAAGTATCCAGATTGATCCAAGGAAAGGTGAAAAAAAACCACCTGAATAGACCTGTAACTGTATACTAGACAGAAAGGACAACTAAAGATCTCCCATAAAACAAAAAAAAAGAAGGCAAACATATGTCATAGAAGTCAGTACCAAGATCAAATACTTTTGTAATTACATTCTATTTAATCTTTAAAAATAGGTAATACCTGTATTATTTGCGTTATTCTGAGCCATAGAAAAGTTGGTAAACTCCCTGTAATCTTAACCCCAGACAAGGACAGTAAAATCACAGGTAGTATTCTAGAACGATGAACTTAAACCTATAAAAAGGTTCGGTAAGAATTGTATTTGCAAAAAAAAAAAATGAAAACGACATCAAGATTCTCAGTATCTAAGTGCTCCCTTGGAGGCAAGACGAGTTAGGTGGAAGCCCTCCACAGTACCTGGGTGGGAAGTGCGTGGGTCACACCTGGAGACCCTACCTCAGTGCCTGCTGCAGGGTGTTGCTCAGATGGAACGGAGAAGCCAAACTTTATCAGGGAGGTGGCAGTTACCTTCAGGGAAGTTCAATTATGTAAAGTCTTCCTGATCGATTGTTTTTATCTTAGCTAAAACTCAGTGAACCCGAGTATGTGTCAGGCATTGGGCTAAGCACATTTGCATTATTTTCTCATCTAACCCCAACAACATCCGCAGGAGGTAAGTATTATTCTTATCTAAATTTTGAGAATGAGGAAATGAACTTCCCAGTGTTACACAGCAAGGAAGTGTCAGAGCCAGGACGTGAATCCTCACAGGAACCCAGGCCTGACCCGCTCTCTGTGTGCTCTCTCCACGCCCACTCTGCTGGCCTTCTCACCCCACCGTCTGTGTCTATGCTGTGCCTTTGGCCTGGAACACTTAACCATAATAATAACAGTGGTTAATAATAAAGGTTATTATTAAAATTATGACTGCCATCTATTGAGTTCTAGGCACTGTGCTAAGCATGACATATGCGCTGTCTCATTAAATCTTCCTAACCTAAGTAGTTGTTACAAATTAATCATTCAACAAAACATGGTAGACTACGTCATCTGAAGGCACAGTGGCAGGATTGGGAGAGCAGTGGTCGGTGAAAGATTGGTTCAAATGAGTGTTATGAAAGAAAATGTCTATCAGCCTAAAATATTTCCTAACATGAGTAAAAAAAAGATAAATCGCAATTTCTACATACAGTTTTACTACCATTAAAAGGTCATTAATCAAGCTAAAAAAAGCTGTTGAAAAGTCTTGGCAGAGTAGCATTACAAATATTTCACATGTAGCCAGGAAGATACATAAAATCAATTAATTGTAAAAGACAACTCCATTTATAAAATGAGACATCCACCTTATCAGACCTCATCAGTTATTTCCTCACATAATTCCAATATCTTCACATAAAGTTAGAAGCTACTGATATAGAGGAAGATAACACTGTGACTTAACTACTTGAGACTCTAAAGATATTCCGTATTTTGCTGTGTATAATGTGCTCCTGGGTATATTGCACACCCACGCTTTTGGCCTGAACTTTCAGGGAAAAAAATCTTCCATTTAAATTTTTTAAATTTGATTTATTTATTTATTTATATTTAGAAACAAAATCAATTATCATATTCCAGTATATTATTTTGCATACAGATATTGTTATTGCTTTCTAGAGTTACACTTTTAATGTATAAGCATAAAGAAAAGAATTAAAAACACTTATATAGATGCAGAATTAGTACTACCCATGTATAATGTGCATCCTTATTTTTCCCTCAAAAATTTGGGCAAAAAGTGTTCATTATACATGACAAAATATGGTGATTTCCTCTCTTCCACAGGCCTCATAAATTGGCTCAAGAAAAGAAATCCCTAGGTAACTACTTCTTGATCCAAGATAATGTTAATCTATCTTCACTGTAGTATTATTTTGGTAAATTTGGGGAAAAGGCACAAAGATTTTTAACTCCACACAGCAAATGGAAAAAATACAACTCTTTAAGAATTGTCAGCTTACATGGCTTATTGACATGTAGCTAGACTGAAGGAAGAAACCTGTCCTTACAACTAAACATGACTCTCTTTCAAAATCTTTATCAAGATAGAAAAGAGTTACAAAAAACACTTTGATTTAAACAGGCAAATTTTGAATATGGTTTGTACATTAAATTTCTTGACCATGACAATGCTATTATAGGTACTTAGGAAGGTCTCTGTTCTTAGGTGACACCTACTGAAGTGAAGCATTTTGGGGTACAGTGCCATAATCTCTAGTTCTCTCACGTGGTCCAACAATCACAGACGGGAGGCTATAGCAACATGGTTGAAAACGGTGGCTCTGTGTGAGGGGGTATGGGTTTTATTACACTAATTTTTTCAACTTTTCTGAAGGATTATAATTTCTCAAAATAAAACTTGCAGATAAAATTTGATTACATAAATCATCTGCCTTTATGTCATAGCTTAGTAACTGATACAAGTTATAGAAATGCTTTTATTTTCCTGGGTTCCCACCTAATATTTATCCTCAGGTGAATGTAAGTCCTAACATTTATAAGACCTACCAATGTACCAGGAAGAGACTTATAAATAGATATGATGGCCCAATGTGGAAAAATCAGACAAATGCAGTTTCTCTTAAGCTGTAGTTCCAAAATACTTAAACACCACAGAACCTTAGTCTATTAAGGTGGCTTGGAGGGATACCTGGAACAATTTTGCAGTAGCTGCATGATTCCGATGACACGTGAATTCTTGTCTTTCATCTTCTTTCCTTTCCAGGCAACGTGTGGCATGCCCAAGCCTGGGGAGAAGTGGTCTTACTCTGAGCATGTGGGGCTCCCCCTTAACCCCTATTGATTGAGGCTAGGAAACTGATGAAGGATCAAAAGTCCCAAATTCCTGGGGAGGGGCAGGGAGTGGGGGGAATTTCCTACCCATACAGAGTGCCAGAGGCATCAAGAGTGTGTCAAGTTCCCCAAGTGATTTGCACATGGAGCTGATTTGAGGGCCACTGCTCTAGAGACTTGGTTCTCAGGGCTGTACGTAGACCAGTGGCGAGGGCATCCCCTGACTCTTGTTAGATAGCAAGACTCTTAGGCCCCAGTGAATCAGGATATGCTCATTAACAAGATCTGAGTGATTCAAAAGCACATTAAAGTTTGAATACAAGATGAGTGCAATGATCCAACAGGTAGTTGCTGATCCAAAACTCTGATGACATTTTGCATCCTTACCCTACAGCCAGGCTGTGATAAAATACAGTTTTGTCCTTATAGAACTCAGTCTCTTTCAGTTAGATAAAAAGCCCTTATAGGACAAAGATCCCTCCCAGTTTCTCTCAGTAACTGCAGAGTCTAGCACAGTGTTTCCTAACTAGTGAGTTACCACACGTGCCTTTCATCATGCCAGTAGAAATATGAGAGCTTTGAAATTAGGAACCATATTTTATCAAAGGACTATCGATCTCATGCTGCAAATATAACACACCACCAGGCCTTCCTCGAAAGTTTAGGGAATATCAAGAAAGAGAATAACATTATCGGCTTCCAGATAAGCTCTTGGAAATCTGCGGACTTTCAGCAATTAAAAATACACTTCAAACAAAAAGAATCACCATAGTACCACATGCCCAATTATTTCTTTTATCCAAATACATTGAGAAGGCCTGTGGATTTTTGCTGTTTTGTTCTCCTCTCTGTTTACAGTTTTAGAGTGTAAATTAAAAGTGAAGTTTAAAGAAAACCAATTTTCTGAAGTTATTTTCTAAAGAAAAGGCAATGGAAGGTAAGATAAATTAAGAACTGCATTTATTGATAGCAAACAATGGGTTTTTTCAGCATAGATGACTCATTAATTCAACTAACACTGAAGATGCACCACACGAGTAAAATCTTTCTAAGGATGGTTATAGATGTGATAATGAAAAGTTTGTGCTTTCGCCTCTTTGAGTACATTGTTGTTATTGTCAGTGCATTAGTACAGTGTTCTGAAACTCTTTCCCTCCCCACAGCGGATTTGACACATACCCAACCAAATACATTATGATTCCCAGCTTGACTGCTTCTGGCAAGAACAAGAATTTCATGTGCCAACTCATGGCTGAGCCACAGTATGTCTTTATTAAAAAAAAAAAAAAGGATAGTTGCCATTTAGTGAAAGTTTAATATATGCTAGAAACTGTGTTAAGTATTTTCATGGTTTTTTTTTTTACTTAGCTCTCAAACAGCCCTACTACCCATAAGTACATCAACGCTGGTTTTTCAGAAGAGGAAACGGAGGCTCAGAAAGCTTACCCTAGTTGCTCTAAATCAGCCAACAGGGACCAAGCTCTTCTCCTCCAACACTTCTCACAGTTACTAAGGGTCAGAAAGTTTCTTCCCAGTAACATCTTTTGACCTGAGCTAGAATTCTGTGAAACACGCAGGGAGGCAGAAGTCTGGTCTATGGGGCTTTTATACTTTTAGTTCATCCTCATCGTGTACAGTTGGAACACCATGTTGGCAGGATCGGTTCAGCAGAAGGTAGCAGTACTTGACACCAAGATCCTAAACACCACCTAGGATCTCCAGGAGGGAGCCAGCTTCCAAATTACTGGCCCTTCCTCTCAACTCCCCATACCTCCTAGTCCTCTGAGAAGGGGAAGGAGTGGAAATTAATAATTTATTAGGACAAATCTCTTAACTTACACTCTTAACAGCAACAAAAATCCTGATTTCACATATTGCCCTTGGTATATATAATCATTGCATATTGCCAGAAATAGTATATAAAAATATTGTAAATTTTTAAATGCATAGGAGTGCAGGTCTTCTTTCCTATTTTCTTTTTTTTTTTTAAATTGGTGGAATCCCTTACATTTCCAAAGTCAGTTATGAGGGCAAGATGATCTGCCTATCAAATGCATAAATAGTGTTATTTAGTACAAATAGAATAGAAAACACTCACTGAAATTAAATCGTATTTTACTCGTTAGAGAAACCTGTGATCTCCATGTCTGGATATTGGTCATATGAGCCTTACATTTAACATGCACACAGTAATGGAACTCAGAAATGCCCTCTAATATCCCCTTCGAGAAAGAAATCTGGCAGCGAGCCCCATGCTTTATGAAGCAACTGTCTGACTTGCATACACGCTAAGCTTTAGGCAACAATATGTCTGCGTATATTCCCATGACTAGTGAACTCCAACACATGTCTATGCTGAACTGCAAATACACAGTAAGCCAAATCAAATTAAATACCTACAGAAAATTTTATTTGAAGCCAACAAATTACACACAGGAACAGATAAACTCTGTAAGATGAAACAATTAATACAACATTTATTACTAACTCATGTCCCTTTCAAATATAAAATTAATGAAGCTGCCAGTTTTTAAACTCAAATCGCCCTCAATATAGCAAGATCAGAAGTGGTAAGCTCAACGAGAGATTGAAATAACCACCATCACGTGCATTGTGAGCAAATCGATATTTCTGTCCTCTGAGAGGCTGCTGGTGTGAAAATCCAGGGTTTGAAAATCTTTTCACCCCAAGATTAGTTGCATTTCCGGGAGGAATGTGTGTGGTAGAGTAAGATGACAATAAACAACTGCCTTGGGTTGGCACAAACTTCAGTAGTTCTTTTTCCACATTTTTTCATCTTAAATATTATCCTGAGCTCAGCATGTCTGTGTGTCAAAAGGATCTTTGTGCAATGTTGTCATCCTCTGGGAGTTAAGAGAATTCAACTTTGGCCTAATGCTATACATATCAGAAGAATTCTTCAAGTAAAATACTAGCATGAAGTGTGAAAGTCAGCATTTGTTCTACAAATGTTCGCATTGTCCATATGTATTTACTCAAATCTTTATCTTTCTTAAATTTTTGAAAGGAAAGTGACAAAGTTCTGCCATGACACGACATTAGAAAGCCTAAATTAATAAACTAGCATGCTTAGATGAAAGAATCTGAGGACATCATGATTAAGAACACAAGCTCTGTGAATGAACCTCAACAGTTGCTTAAGTTTCTCATATCTCTGGTTCCCTGGCCTGAGAAGTGGGGTGATCGTACTTACCGCCCGGGGTGGCACGAGATTGTGTGAGACAACGTGTGCCAAGTGCTCGCTTGGTACACTGCCTGTCTCATGGTAGTAAATTCAGTACTATCAAAATATCCTTATCAACCATTTTAATTATAGAAATTGAGTGAATACTCAGTCTAAGTTCTTGTCATTTTCATGTGTAGTTCAAGGGCATTTCTGGGGTCTACTAGTCCAAAGGCCTTGGAAGTCTTAGAAACTAGACTTCTTGCTCCACTCTCACCCCACCCCACGAATGATCTGAATAGAAATTTAATTTCTATTCTGAATAGGATTCTGCAGGGCTTCTAGGAAGATCTGAATAGAAATTTAAAAGGCAGGATTCTGCAGGACTTCTAGTTTCTATTTGCAGTTCCAGTCCAGTGACTTAGTTGTGAACTTTAACCCTGTTTCTAAAACAAAGGTGCAGAGTACCTTTAATTGGGAACAAAGGGTTGTCCACCAGAGAACATTTTCCCAGAAACTTAGTGGATGTTCAATACCAAATGCATGTAGCCCAAGTCTGGTACACTGAAAAATTTCACCCAGGCATTTGGACTATTTGAGTTATAATCTAGTTGGTTTTTGAAAATCAGAATCAAGATTTCAAAGACACACTGATTAGAGTCAAACTATCAAAATTCGCAAGATCAAAAAAACCTACTTCTAATTTTTTACACACCACTGTGTTTAAAAATTTGTTAAAATGTTTGCCTTGCTATCTATCATGTGTCCCATTTGGCAATGGTTTCGTTAGTTCCAACAAAAACCTTATTCGCTAGATTTTCAAGGATTTAAACATGGCTGCTTTAAATGTTTTGCAGCCACAGCTGGTGCCAATGTGTTAATAAGAAGTCATTCAGGAAAGCAAGTCCAAGAATATGGTTGTCATTTATATTCTCTCCAGACCAGGTGCGTAGATCAAATGTTAAGATATAGTGCCAGTTCTGATGCATAATTAACAGAGACTTGGACACTTAGCACTTGGCAGCACAGAGCTGAATAAAGAAAATTAAACACAGTTTTAGAAGCTTACCATGTGCTCTCTTTCACTGGTTTCTGTCGCTGACACTATAGGACAAGTGATTTTTTGCTGTCTCCTCCCCTCTACCTGCCACCAAACAAAATTAAGTAATGTTACTTTTATATTTGTTTAGTATTGCACAGCTTACAAAGTATTTTCACATACATTTCTCCTTTAACCCTCACATCCACACAGAATAAAGTTTGTGACACTAGCAAGGAAAGTATTAATATTCATAGTTTAAGAGCTAAGAAAGGTAAAGCGACCCATTATGGGTAAAAATCCAGAGATAAACAACAAACATGGAACTTGCTCTTGAAGTACCCCAGCTGTCAGAGTGCCAACAAATGTTAAGAACACTGAGGCTCGTCGAACATCTGCAGATCTCTGGCTCATACCACTCGTAACCAGAACAGCTCCAGAGTAGGCACCAAGGAACACGACTGGGGTTGGAATGAGCTCTAGAAGTCCACTCTGCTTGTTAAGACCAGTGGACTTAACCAGTGGGCTCTGGTTAAGTGTGGGTAAAGTGTGAAATTACAATGGTATATTCTAGTAGGTAGAACTGAGAATACTTCTAACATAATCCAGCAGAGTTAATAATGTTGGTACTGTCAACTAAAAAAAAATGTTCAGCATCTGCCTTTGCTTATATGCAGCTAGATGTCAAATACTTCCAAACCATATGTGGATTTAACATGGATTTGATGATACTATATAGCTGCTTTTTGATTTCTTGGTTGATTTTATAGCTTGCACATTGGAAAGAGAATGTGAAAGACCAAAAGAAAAGAATTATTGCCAGGAAAACGTTTTAGTCCATCTCTCTTTTCAAAAATTGGATTTATGAGTCCTATCTTATTTTGTTAACTTTGTAATTTCCTGATGTTTTTACTTAATTTTGCTCAAAGCACGCACACACATGCACACACGTGCGCGCACACACACACACACATCTGGATGTCAACAAATCATTCTCATAACCTCATCTGTAAGTGACTTAACACATGATAGGAATGTAGGTTTATTTATAAAATATCCAATCCATGTCAGAAGTATTAGATCCTTAAACAATAGAAAAAAGAATCCTGAAAGCCAGTGGGGACAGGGTTGCATACACCAGTAGTCCTTCTTGATTCCTGTAACACATCCAAAGGCAGCAGAGAGAATATGAAACAAAAACTCAAACTTATATTTGGCAGAACCAGGAGGTCGGACTCCAAAATATTTGTAAATGCTGCCAAAAGCAACTGAATTTGTACAGAAACTCTATGGGAGGAGGTAGAGCGAAGCCCAGAAAAGGGATTCCAGCAGTTGTAAATATCAGAAATTTTGAAAGCAAACAAACAAGCAAAAACACTTCCTGAAGCTCAGAGACATTCTGAGAGGCACAAGCTATACCCATTGTCTGAACCAGAGGGTGCAAGAATGGAAATGAGCTGAATATCAGAAGAAAGCCCCCCGAACCCAGTATACTCAGAAAAAGAGGAATCAGAGATAACTAAAAACCACACAGGTAAGTTCATGGAGGGAAACTCATAGACAGTATCTAAAGATATGAAAAACTACCATAATATTAAGAAGCTATAATTATAAAAGTAACAGAACAAAACTGCAAATGTTTCTTAATATCAACATAGCATACAGAAAGCAAAATGAAAAACACAGAAAACAAAAATGAAGAAAACAGAAACCATGGCTTATGCTACACGGCCTTCTCTGTCCCAGCACGGTTTACAGATGATTCTGCACGGTACGATGGCACCACCCAAAAGTGGACAGCGGCAGCAGCACTGCCCCATATTTGGGACATCCGTGCAGGACGGTGGAAAAGGAAAATCTCCCCAGGGGAAAGAACTTTGGGAAATGCACCTGATTGTCTACTTTGCTCAGGAGAAATGACCAGATGTGGGATTATATACCAATGCATGGGCTCTGGACAATGGTTTGGCTGCGTGCTCAGGAATCTGAAACCAAGAAACTGTTAGGAAAATTGTTCACAAGGAAGTTTTGGGAAGAAGTATGTGGACAGACCTCTCTGAATGGGCAAAACACATGCACACACACAATGAAACCATGAAGATGGTCATGTCCCATGTACATCAAAGGGTGACCTAAAGTCAGGGAGGGTTATAATAATGAAGTGATAGGATGACTCATTCTATGGATACCAATCAGCCTCTCTCCCCAACCACCCCTGTCATTGCCCAAAGGCCCATGAACACAATGGCCATCATGGCAAGGATGGAGATTATGCATGGGCTCAGCATCATGGACTTCCAATCACCAAGGCTGACCTGGCCATGGCCTCTAACAAGTGCCCAATCTGTTAGCAGCAGAGACTAACACTGAGTACCCAACATGACACCCTTCCCTGGGGTTATTAGCTAGCTACCAAGTGGCAGGTTAATTGCATTGTATGGCCTCCATTATGGAAGTGACAATGTTTTGTTCTTACTGGAATAGATGTTTACTACAGATACAGATTTGTCCCTCCTGCATTAAATCACTTCTGATAAAACTAAAATCCATGGATTTTCTGAATGTCTTATCCACCAGCATGTCATTGCACACAACAGTGCTTGTGATCAAGGAACTCATTTCACTGCCCAATAACCATGGCAGTAGGCCCATTCTCATGGAATACACTGGCCTTACCATGTTACCCACCATCCTGAGGCAGCTGACTGGATAGGATAGTGAAATGGCCTTTTGAAGATAGAGCACTAACTAGGTGGCAATACATTGCAGGGCTGGAAAGGTTCTCCAGAAGATTGTATATGCTCTGAGTCAGCATCCAATATATGGCGCAGTTTCTCCCACATCTAGGATTCAAGGGTCCAGAACTCAAGGGGTGGAAATGGAAATGGCACCCCTCACTATTAACCCTAGTGGCTCCCTAGTAAAAATCTTCCTCTGCCCAGATCTTATGCTCTGCTGACCAAGAGGCGGTAGTTCCAAAGGGAGGAATGCTTTCACCAGGAGACACAGCAAGGATTCCACTGAACTGGAAGTTAAGACTGCCATCCAGCCACAGTGGACTTCTCATGCCTTTGAAACAACAGGCAAAAAAAAAAAAAAAAAGTGAGTTACTGTGCTGGCTGGAGTGGTTGATCCTTCCTTCCAAGAAAAGATTGGAGGTAAGGAAGGGTAGGTGTGAAATACAAGAGGTCCCTTGACATATCTCTTAGTATTACCGAGCCTTGTGACCAAGGTCAATGGAAATGTATAAGAACTCAATCCAGGAAGGGTTACTAATGGCCCAGGCCCTTCAGAAATGAAGGTTTAGGGAACTTCATCAGACAAAGAACCATGACCATCCGAGATGCTTGCTGAAGGCGAAAAGAAAAAGAAGAGGCAATCAAACAAGTTAGGTTATAAATAGCAGCTATGGCCATGTGACCAGTTACAGAAATAAGGACTGTAATTGTCATGAATATTCCTCCTTATTTTGTTATATGTGTATAGCAAATATCTTGGTTTTCTTCCCTTTCTTATTCCCTTATCTTGTAACATAAAATGTACTGACTTCATATTATAATATTTAAGTGCTGTTAATTTTACATCATAGTATTTAAGTTACAGGACATCAGGAAAAGTGCAACAATCATTAAAGGACTTTATTCCTCTTCTGGGAAAGGGGTTAGTATACTTTGAGTTGTACTCAGGATAGTAGTATGTTAGGCAGAATTACGACCTTGTCATTACCCTTATTCAGAGATTAAATATGACTTGAGATTCATACTGATGCCAAATTGACAAGGGGTGGACTTGTGCTGCAGTTACTTTTTTGTGTGAACTTGGCTGGCCATGGGGTGCCCAGATACTCAGTTAGTCAGTATTCTGTATGTCTGTTAGGGTGTTTCTGGATGAGATTAACATTTCAATTGGTTGACTTAGTAAAGAAGATTGCCCTCCTCAGTTTAATGCGGCTTCATCTAATCTGTTAAAGGACAGAATAGAATGAAAAGGATAAATAAGGGAGAATTTGCTCTCTGCTTGTCCTCAAGCTAGGACACTGGTATTCTCATGCCATTGAACTCAGCCTCAGAGTGGAAACTGCATTTCCAACTATCATCTTTAGGCCTTTGGGCTCAGACTGGAACTTAAACTGTCCGCTCTCTCAGGTTTTGGGAGTTGGACTGGAAATACACTGTTGGCTCTCCTGGGTCTCCAGCTTGCTGACTGCAAGTCTTGGTACTTCTCAGCCTCCATAATCATATGAGCCAATTTCTCATTATATGTATATATCCATATTTTATGTGTACATACACACACATACAATTACTGGTTCTATTTCTCTAGAGAACCTTAACTGATTTAGATTTGTGAAGAATTAAGAATATTCAATAAAGCTATAATTACAAAACTAACAGTGAGAACCAAACTTCAAACCCTTCTTAGTATCAGTTAAATCACATGCAAAAATCAAAACAAAGGAAGCAAATAGGAGGCCTTACAATCAAAGATCTGAAAATAATCTATAAATTCAGGAAATATAAAATATTGAAATCAAGTTCAAACATAGCTGTCATACTGATAAATATAAGTAGGCTTCAGATTAGATTTTCAAACCCACTATGGACTGTCTTCAAGAGAAGCACTTAAAATGAAATAATTCAGAATGGCTAATACTAGAAGAATGATATACCATGCAAATAAAAAGAAAAGAGAAAAGAAAAACAGCCAAGGTCACAATCCAATATCAGAGAAGGTAGAACTCAGGTTAAAAAGCATTTAATGAGGCAAAAACAGGGAACTTCATAATACCAAGGATAATTCACAAAAAGACAGAACATTTATGACAATTTATGTACTGCTAGAAGATATACAAGGAGAATTGAAAACCTACTAATAACAGGACACTTTAATTAACCTATCTGGCCATTACAGATCAAGAGAAAAAATTAAGTAAGGATATGATATAGATGACCTGGATGACACAATTAATTAAACTGATATTATTATAAATATCACACTCTATATCCTGAAAAAATTAAAAAGGTAATCTCTGAAACATTCACAAAAACTGAAGATCCAAAGAAAATTCAAAAAGATCTAAAAAAATAAAAAGATCCAAAGAAAATCTCAATAGATTACAAAAAGTAGAAATGGTATAGACAACACTCTTTGATCACTATGCAATACCACAATTTGACAATAAAATCAGAAAACAGAAAGACAATATCTTTTGGAATTTAGAAAAATCTCACTTAAAAAACTCTTGAATAAAAGAGGAAAATTCAAAACTAAAATTGCAGAACATCTAAGAAACAATAAGAAAGTTACACATTGCTAGAGGCATGCTGAGAGGAAAATTCATAGCCTTAAATACTTTGACTATAAACATGAAAGACTGAAAAGAAGTCAGTTGGGCATTCAAATTAAAAAGTTAGAAAAGAAACAAAATGAAATGAAGGAAAGCCAAAGGAAGGCATCAGTAAAGATCAAATCAGAACTTAAAAAGTTGGGAAACAAAAACTAAAAACTGGTTCTTTAAAAGATGTCAATTAAGCAGATAAACTGTTAGCTAACTTAGTAAGAAAATCTAAAATGTGCTAATAAAGTAATTAATAAGGGAGAAATAACCACTAAAGTTTATAAAAACACAAAATCTAATAAACTGATCTATTTTCTCAAGAACAAAAGTACCAAAACTGACCCTAGAAAAGACATAAAACCTAAACAGCACAATTGCTATTAAAGAAACAGGGAAAATTCATCAAAGAGCTACTGCTGACTTATGCCCATTTTTCCCAGCCAAAGTTACAAGTAGAAATGAGTTCTCAGAGAAATTCTATAAGGCCTTCAAAAATAAGTATTTCTAATGTTATGTAAACTATTTTGGAGTATAGAAAAAGAATTTCAGATTTGTTTAGAAGTATGCAGGACACTAAGGGTAAAATCTGATGAAGCACATAAAAGAAAAAACTACCTCCAATCTCTTATATGAAAAGGGAGAAAAAATCCCAAGTAAGTCCAGCAGCGCATAAAAAAAAATAATGCATCACTTCCAAGTAGGATTTATTACAAATCTGCAAAGGAGGTTCAATATTAGAAAATCTATTGGTCTTTTGATATAAACTATTCATTAGTGGGTATAAGAAGGAATATCATATAATCATCTTTATGTATTCTAAAAAAGCCTTTGACTGAATTCAAGATCCATTCTTTTAAAAAAAAAATTATTGTTGTTCAATAACGGTTGTCCTCATTTACTCCCTACCACTCCCCCCACCAACCCAGTCATCCCTACCTCCCTCCCCTGCTTCTACCAGCCATTGGTTTTGTCCATGTGTCCTTTATAGTTGCTTCTGAAAACCCTTCTCCGCTTTCCCCCAATTATCCCCTTCCACCTCCCCTCTAGTTACTGTCAGATTGTTCTTAATTTCAATGTCTCTGGTTATATTTTGCTTACTTGTTTGTTTTGTTGGTTAGGTTCCACTTAAAGGTGAGATCATATAGTATTTGTCCCTTGCCGCCTGGTTTATTTCATTTAGCATAATACTCTCCAGTTGCATCCATGCTGTTGCATAGGGTAGGAGCTCCTTTCTTTCTGCTGTGTAGTATTCCATTGTGTAAATGTACCATAATTTTTTGGTCCATTCGTTTACTGATGGGAACCTAGATTGCTTCTAGCATTTGGCTATTGTAAATTGTGCTGCTATGAACATTGGGGTGCATAGGTTCTTTTGGATTGGTGTTTCAGGGTTCTTAGGATATAATCCTAGCAGTGGAATTGCTGGGTCAAAAGGCAGTTCCATTTTTTAGTTTTCTGATTAAATTCTATACTGTTTTCCATAGTGGTTGCACCAGTCTGCAATCCCACCAGCAGTGCACTAGGGTTTTCTTTTCTCCACAACCTCTCCAACACTAGTTTTTTGGTTTTTCTTTCTTTTTTTTGACTTGTTTAAGATGGCCATTCTCACTGGTGTGAAGTGATATCTCATTGTAGTTTTAATTTGCATCTCTCTGATGGCTAGTGATGCAGAGCATCTTTTCATATGTCTCTGGGCCCTCTGGATGTCCTCCTTGGAGAAGCATCTGTTCAAGTCCTTTGCCCATTTTATAATTGGATTTTTGTCTTCCAGGAGTGGAGTCGTGTGAGTTCTTCATATATTTTGGAGATCAAACCCTTTTCCAAGGTATCATTGGCAAATATGTTTTCCCACAATTGGTCCTCTTTTCATTGTAATGCTGTTTTCTTTACCTATGCAGAAACTTCTTAGTTTGATGAGTTCCCATTTGTTTAATTTTCCTTTACCTCCCTCGCTCTAGGGGACATATCAGTGAAAATATTGCTGCATGGAATGTCTGAGATTTTCCTGCCAATGTTTTCCTCTAGGACTTTTATGTTGTCACGGCTTATATTTAAGTCTTTTATTCACTTTGAATTTATTTTTGTGTATGGTATAAGTTGGTGATCAAGTTTCATTTTTTTGCATGTAGCTGTCCAGATCTCCCAACACCATTTGTTAAAGAGGCTATTTTTACTTCATTTTATGCTTCTTCCCCCTTTATCAAATATTAATTGGCATAGAGACTTGGGTTTATTTCTGGGCTCTCTATTCTGTTTCACTGGTCTATGTATCTGTTCTTATGCCAGTACCAGCTCTTCTGATTAGAGTGTCTTTGCAATACAGTTTGATATCAGGTATTGTGATCCCTCCTACTTTGTACTTTCTCAAAATCACTGCAGGTATTCAAGGTCATTTATGGTTCCATATAAATTTTTGAAATGTTTGTTCTATATCTGTGAATATGTCATTGGTACTTTCATAGGGATTGTGTTGAATCTATACATTGCTTTGGGTAGTATGGACATTTTGATGATGTTAATTCTTCCAATCCATGAACATGGTACATACTTCCATTTGTTTGTATCTTCCTTAATTTCTTTCTTCAGTGTTGTGTAGTTTTCTGAGTACAGGTCTTTTACATCCTTGGTTAGGTTTACTCCTAGGTACTTAATGAAATTCTTAAGAAAAAAGCACTTATTAATGCCTCCTTCTTTGAAATTTAAAATATTTTTATTTCAGCATGGCCAGGATGCTCAGTTGGTTAAAGCATTGTCCCATACACCAAAAAGTTGCAGGTTCAATCCCTGGTCAGGGCACATACCTAGGTTGTGGGTTTGTTCCCTGGTTGGGGCATGTACCAGAGGCAACCGATGGATGTTTCTCTTTCACATGATGTTTCTCTCTCTCTCTCTCTCCCCTCACTCCTCAAAAATCAATAAACATATTTTTGGGTGAGGATTAAATATATATATTTCAGCTGCGAATTGGTGTTATGTTTAAGGGGCAACACAAGAGCATCTGTACTTAGGAACAAGACAAGAACGTCCTGTCAGCGCTGTCATTTAACATTGCACCAGATTACTAGCAATTCAATACACAAGAGAGAAAAATTAAAGATGTGAAAATTTTAAAAAAGGAGATAAAACTATCACTATATGTAGATCATATGACAACATACCTAGAAAACCCAAAGAAGTCAACTAAAACATACTACAAGCAAATACTCAGTAGATTAGAAGGTGGAAAATTAACATATAAAAAATTTCATATAAATAATCAATATTAAATAAAAATATAACAAAAGAAAAGATCCCATTTCTAGGTAAAGTGTCTTAAAATAGGTTTAAGGCCTAATAGTTTAAAGAAAAAAAATACTAAAACAATCTTTGAAAAATAAAGTCTTGAATAAATGGAAAGGCATTTGGGATAAGGAAAATTTAACATTGTAAATATGTCAATTCTCCCTAAGTTAATTTATAAATTTAACTTGATTTAAATGAAAGTAAAATCTAATGTTTTTCAGAACTAGACCAAGCGATTTTAAAATTTACGTGAAAATATAAACAAAAAATCAGAAAATCACTGCAAAAGGTGAGCACTAAAGGGAGACTTTCTTTGTCAGATAAAGCCTCAGCAGTCAATAAACTATACTACTGACACACAAATAGGCAAACAGACCGGTGCCATAGAATATGTTGCCAGAAATAGAGCTAAATACATATGGAGTTCTAGTATATAATAAGTGCGGCATGTCAAATCAATAAGAAACAGAAGTACTATCAGTGAAGTACCTGGGAATAGCCAGAGCCATATGGAGAGAAATATGGTTTGACAGATACCTTACAACATAACCCAAAATAAATCCCAGTGGACTAGCAGTTTATCCTATAGATACAAACACACAGAATAAAATAACATTTTAAAATTATTCATTGAAACACTGAAGCAACATATTGACAACAAAGTAAATGCTCACCAATAGGGACTGGCTAAATTCATTAATAATATATATCTATAAAATAAAACACTGGATTTGTTTAAGAATATTTTATATCAATATATTTTATCAAAAGACCTCTACAGTATATTAAGTGAAAAAAGCAAGGAGCAATAAAATATGCATAGTATGCTATTATCTGTATTTAAAAGGGGAACAAAAATAATAGCATATATTTGTATTGGCTTATATATAAATAATCCTTATCAAAGATAAATAAGAAACCAATAAAAGGGGCCACCCAGAGCGGGACTCTGGGGACCACTGGCTGCTGAGGTGAGGAATGTAAGGGAGAATTTCGGCTGTAGGCATGTTTATATACTTTTTGATGTTTAAACCAGGTAAATGAATACTTATTCAAAAAGTTAATGCATACTTTTATTTTTTATTTTTATTTTTATTTTTTTAGAGAGAAGGGAAGGGAGGGCGTGAAGGAGGGAGGGGGAGAGAGAGAGAAATACTGACGTGAGAGGGAAATGCCTGCTGCCTCCCACACGCACCCTGACCAGGGATCAGGCTCCCCACCCAGGCAGGAGCGTGGGAGGGCGCTCCGACCAACTGAGCCACACTGGCCAGGGCACGACATGGTTTTAAATGGCAAAAGGCCTAATCTAATTAAAATCCAAGGATGAAATACAAACGTCTATAAACAGTTTTCTAACTAGCAGGGATACATTTATTTTACAAGTAAACTTGTGCATAATTTTTGTAGATAAATATCACTTTATCTCTGCAGCTGAGGCCAAATTTCTGTGTAACATACATACCTATATACCCTCTGTATTTCCTTGGAGCACCTACCATAATGAAATAATCAATGCATAATCAATTGTTCAGTGCATGTCTTCCACTCTAGAAACTAAGCATCACCAAAGTAGCAGCCAGGACTCTCTTACTTACTTCTGTACCTCATATGATTGACGCATAGCAGATACTCATTCCACTAAACGAAGGAGTTAAGATGTTTTAAAATCTAGGCGGATTATTTCTATTTTATTCAGAGAGTCAAAATAGCTATGAAACATCGCTGCTTCTTCGCTACCTTAGAGGGGCTGAGAACGATGCTTTCTGAAGCTCCCATGGCTGTGCTGCTTCTTGCAGGTGTCCTTCCTCTGGGAGAAACAGTTAGAGCAGACGTGCTCTTTAAATGGTGTTGGTAGTTTCCCCATCTTCTTTTCCTAAGAGACCTCCCTGCAGTCGTTGAGTTTTGGCTAGACTCATGGCCGCTCCAGTTGACATCACGGTTTCCATCTTCCTTTGAATCTTGGTAAGGCTTTGAGTCTTGGTTCTAGTTACTAGCTTTTAGCAACAACTGCTTCAGGTCCTTCAAAAGAAAATTGTTTCCCCTCCATGTTTTCTTTCTTGCTTCCCACAGCCTGGAATGTTGATACAGTGCCGTGCAAACATCTTAGAGGCACAGAGAAAAGCTAAATGGAGCAGATGGCAGAGTTTCCCTACCAGCCCGAGTCCCTAGATGACTTTGTGGAGCCTAGCCAACCACCCATCTTGAACTATGATATGAGAGAGAAAGAAGCTTCTAAAATATTTAAGCTACTGTCCTTGGTGTCACTCTTTTTACAGTGGCTAAGCTTATTTCCCAACAATGACAACAATTACTGGTGAGGTTCTTAGTGGCAAGATCTGTTTTGCAGAGAACAAAATCCAGTCTAGCTCATTTAAGAAGAAATGGATGGACTGTAGCCCATTAGGTGGTTTATGGAACTTTTTGGAAGGCCGAGGAAACAATCTAGGAATATATACTGTCAAGAGCAACCTAGCCAAGAAAAAAAATCCAACTCCCCACAGGCAGTACAGAGGAAATCCCACAGTTCAGCACCCTATACAGAGCACTCACCGGGATCTCCCATTTCCTCGGGTTCTAGGCCTGAGTGTTGAACAGTGAGAAACGAGCCAGGAAGCTGCCCAAAGAGCTAGACCGAGCCCTAGCTCTCCGGGCCGTGCCAGAGTGAGCTCTATGTATCGCTCTTCCTAGCTCTCTTTCATTTCTGGCATTAATGTCACCTGTAGAGTAGTTTTTGTTTCAGTCTGCTGAAGTGATCCATGTTTTCACTGTTCTCTTTAATATCACTAAATGGCCCATTTCTTCTTTAGGGTTTCCTAGAAATGTGATCTTTCAAAATTTCTCATCATAGGTTTAGCATAATAAAATGCTTTAAACAGTGGATGTAATTTTCAGGAACAGAAGAGTCATTCTGTCACAATTTTGAGCCTAATTCCAGAACTGCCCCTGAAAGGACAAAATTTATGGTCAAAGAACTAGTTTAAGTTATAAAGTTGGCAAGTAGTCAGAATACATCGACGTTCAGTGTTAACATTCTGAAACATATGTGAGTTAACGAGGAACCAGATCTTGAAGTCATAAACATTAAGACTTGTTCTGTCTTTTCTATGTATTTAAACACTAAAAGCACTTTAGAAAATTGAAGAAACATGAATATTTATAAAGGAAAAGATTGGAATAAACCTATTTTGCTTTAAATGCTGCGATATTCTTTCACATTCTTTCTAATGTTTTACTTAGTTTGAAGCCAATGTTTTCTTTAATTTTTACGACTTTCCTCAAAGGCACTTCATTGTGAGTCAGCAAGGTAGGCCACCTCCCTCGATTTTCTCGTAACTGAAAATTACCTCTTCGCTATTTAAAACATTTTTATCTTATTTTTGTCAGAAATCTTTCTATAGCCTGCTATATTCTCACCTGCCTTATTAAACAAACAATATTGTCTTCAGTTATCTCCGTGAGTACTCATCGCTAGAAAATATTCTGCAGAGTGAAACTCTAACAACTTCTTAAAGTTCTTTTCTCTGGAACTCCATCAAATATGTCGATTGCACCTCTTCTTTTCAAATGTGTTCTTTATAACTTATTAAGCTTACTTGAAGTTGTATCTTCAGTGATATCAAGCAGGCTCTGAATGCGTGTTTACAAGTTCACCCAGGAGTGGGGAACGTAGCTGGAGTGCTGTGGCTTTGTCAAAGCTATGTCAGCACAATTTTAAAGAAATTTCTGAATGAATAATCTTAGCTGTCACATCTTATATCTAATGTATGAAAAGCTTCTCTCTGGAGCATGTGCATAGTGTTTAAGCCCATAATTTAACAGACACTTAGACAAAAGAAATAATATATGCTTCATGAAGGTAGAACTGTTCACTTCTCCAGGGCAGGTTTTGTACTCTAAAACTTTTGATAAATGTACCTCTTCTCACCCAACTTATTTCTCCTGTTCTTGCCCCTGTACCTGGAATGCCCTTTTCCATTTTAGCTGAATGTGTGAATGTGTTTTAATTCGTCAAGTCTGGTTCTGAGTCAATTTGCCAAAAATCAACTGCAGAAAGCCAACTTTCCACAAGGCCAATTTGCCAGATTTTCTTGTTCCTTTGAACTATTTATAAAGTTTACAATAATTCACATTGGATGGGGTAGTTCTAATAGCTTTGAGAATGTTTATGTAAACTTTTAGTTGACTAGTTTTCATTTTGTTTTCCTGACAGCATTTTAAGGGATGTTTAATTTGTCTCTACCCAGATTCCTGCTGGAGCTGGAAAGAGCCGGGACACACAGAGGGACTTCTTTCCACTCGGGGTGAGATGTAGACGAGGGTCAGCACATACTGCCTCCCAGAGACAGAAAGGCGAGATGTGGTCATCAGAAAAGAGATCCATCCACTCATTGGACATATATTCACAAAGAATGTATTTTCAAATACAATGGCTTTTTAATGAACATACTGTTCTTATAAATAAAAAGCTTCTCCCCCTTTTCTCCTTTGCCACCCAGTGTGCCCCGGGTCATGTCCCCGGGAGGGTCTCACTGTGCGCTGACCCCGCTGCCCATCTCGTCCCAAGTAGTCGTCCCACCAGGGCTCCTTCCAGCGCCAGCAGCAGGGAGCTGGGGCAGAGACCAGCCAACCTTCCTTCAGATGCTATTATGGAGCCAAAATGAAAAGTAGCCCATCAAAACTAGGTAGTGAAAAAAAAAAGAAAATTCATAGGCATGGCTATTCGGTGAACTGGAATCCATGAACTCGACTCCTTGAACTCACTCACAGGACTCCTTTCCCTCAAAGCCTTCTCACGCTGTCCTTGGCAAACATGTATTACAACCTATTCGCACATCCATTACGTCACTTAGACATGATGTGAAGATAGAAGCATTCTAGCTTGGTTATTTGATTTCATAAGGAGTTTGATTTCTAGACTGTTTATTCATTCAACAACTGCTTCATGAACAAAAATTTCTTCACTAAAGAAACCATTACCAAGGGGTGGGTGTGTGGAGCAAAATGGGTGAAGGGAGTTAAAGGTACAAACTTCCAGTTATGAAATACATAAATAAGCCATGGGGATGAAATGTACAGTATGGTAACTATAATTAATAATACTGTGCTGCATATTTGAAAGTTGCTGAGAGAGGAGAGCTTAAAATTTACCATAAAAAAATTTTTTAACTATGTATGGTGACAGAGACTAACTAAACTGATTGAGGTGAGCATTTCATCATTTGTACAGATATCTAATCACTGCATCATATACCTGAAATTTTAAAACAAAACGAAACACAGGCATTTATTGTGAGCTGCCTATGTGCTAGTGAGTAGCACAGATGCTGCGGACTAAGGTTAAATAACTGCCGAGATCAGGGTCTGGAGGAGACAGCCCAGGTCTTAGGTATCTTCACATTGGCCCTGCCCCCTGCATCATGCTTGGCAGAGAGTCTGTGCTCAGAAGTGCTCGGCACATTAGAGGCATGTTGCCACTAAAAGAAATAGAACTGTACGTCCCAAGAAGAGTTATAAGTGTTATAACTAAAATGTAAAACAACAGCCAAATAGTTCAAGTCCAAGAGAATTTATGAGGTGGCTCTGAAGGCTACATCTTCTAATTCACCAAATTATTTAACAAAAAAAAAGGGCAAACAAAATTATTTAGTGATATACACAGAATTCAGAATATCTTGAAAAGGAAAAAAGATGGTATAGCTTTTGTATGTAAAGTTTGGATCTAGAAACAAAATATCCACCATTTCACTTAAATAAGAATAATTCAATAACTATGCTCAATGTCAGTTAGGATATGTTAAATAATCTGTTACCCATAAATTCATTGAAAAAATGTATTAATTCAGCCATAGTCAAGTTCAAAGTAAAACCTATCAGTCCCTGAGTGACAAAAATTAAATGGCATTGAATCATTCATTCCAGATTCATGGTCTTATAGCTTCCACATATTACAAATTGGTACAGCCACTACAGAAAACAGTAGGGAGGTTCCCCCCCAAATTATAAATATAACTACTTACTACCCCAAAATTCCACTTCTGGATATATATCCAAAGAAATCCAAAACATAAATTCCAAAGATACATACATCCCTATGTTCACTGAAGCAGTATTTACAATAGCCAAGATATTGGAAGCACCCTAAGTGTCCAACAATAGATGATTAGATAAAGAAGGTGTGGTACATATATACAATAGACTATGACTTGGCCAAAAAAAAAACAAACAAACAATGAAATCTTAAATTTTCACAAACATGGATGGACCTAGAGGGTAGTATGCTGAGAGAAATAAGTCAGAAAGAGAAAGATAAATACCATATGATTTCACTTATATGTGGAATCTAAAGAAAAAATAAGCAAACAAACAAAGCAGAAATAGACTCGCAGATACAGAGAATAAACTGATGGTTGCCATGTGGGAGGAGGGTCGAGGTGGATGGGTGAGAAGGTGAAGGGATTAAGAAGTACCCACTGGCAGTTACGAAACAGTCACAGGGATATGAAGTGCCGCATTGCAAATATCGGCGATACTACTGTAATAACTGTGTTTGGTGCCAGGTGGGGCCCAGACTTACTGGGAGGATCACTTCATACATTATATAAATGTTGTACACCTGAAACTAATATAAGATTGAATGTCAACTGCAATTGAATAAATTTTTAAAATGCAGAAACATATGACAGTTTAGGAAGTTCAATGAAATATAATTCAAATCCTCAGGATCTTTGAAGACTGTATCTAAATTAGCCTGGATAATTACAAACAAATTACATTTCTGATATCCCCCCAAATAACCCCCTTTTAAAATGAACTTATTTAAAAGCCTAGGTTTATGACTTCTGGCCAAGTTGAAGGCGTAGATAGAAATATTATGCCTTCTTGCTGAACCAAAATAAGGACAACAACAATTTAAAAACAAAAAACAACCAGAACTGACAGAAAATAGAACTATATGAAAGTCCAACAACCGAGGAGTTAAAGAAGACACTTTCATCCAGACTGGTAGGAGGGGCGGAGCCAGGCAGCCCCGCGGAGAGGGGTCTCGGCAAAAGCTGCAGCTAGCAGACCAAGCAGTCCCACAGTCCCACACAGATAAATCAGGCGAAACGAAGAGGGAGCGGGACAGATTGTGGGGAAATAAAGCCTTAAACTGCTGACTGAAAACACCTGTGGGGAGACCCACAGGGTCCTAGAACGTACACAATCCCACCCACGTGGGAATCAGCACCAGAAGGGCTCAATTTGCTTGTGGGAAGTGGGGGAGGTGACTGAAATCCAGCAGAGAGGGGAGCAAGCACCATTGCTCCCTCTCCGACCTCTCCCCCTCATACTGCGTCACAACTCAGAGACTGGGGTGCCCTGCCACCAAACACCTAAGGCTCTGCCCCTCACTACATTATAAGCACAACCAGACCAAAAAAAAAAAAATGGCTTGAACAAAAGAATAGATCAAAGCTCCAGAAAAAATGTAACTAAGCGATGAAGAGGTAGCCAACCTATCAGATACACAGTTCAAAACACTGGTAATCAGGATGCTCACAGAATTGGTTGAATTCGGTCACAAATTAGAAAAAAAATGAAGGTGACGCTAAGTGAAATAAAGGAAAATACACAGGGAACCAATAGTGATGGGGACAAAACTGGGACTCAAATCAACGGTGTGGACCAGAAGTAAGAAAGAAACATCCAATCAGAAAAGAATGAAGAAACAAGAATTTTAAAAAATGAGAGGCTTAGGAATCTCCAGGACATCTTAAAACATTCCAACATCCGAATTATAGTGGTACCAGAAGGAGAACAGGAAGAGCAACAAGTGGAAAAGTTATTTGAACAAATAATAAAGGAGAACTTCCCCAATCTGGCAAAGCAAATAGACTTTCAGGAAGTCCAGGAAACTCAGAGAGTCCCAAAGAAGTTGTACCCAAAAACGAACACACCAAGGCACATCATAATTACGTTACCCAAGATTAAAATGAAGGAGAGAATCCTAGAAGCAGCAAGAGAAAAAGAGGCAGTTACCCACAAAAGAGTGCCCGTAAGACTGTCAGCTGATTTCTCAAAAGACCTTACAGTCAAGAAGGGGCTGGAAAGAGGTATTCCAAGTCATGAAAGTCAAGGACCTAGATCCAAGATTGCTCTATCCAGCAAAGCTATCATTTAGAATGGAAGGGAAGATAAAGTGCTTCTTAGATAAGGTCAAGTTCAAGGAGTTCATCATCACCAATCCCTTATATGAAATGTTAAAGGGATTTATCTAAGAAAAAGAAGATAAAAGATATGTACAGTAAAATGACAGCAAACTCACAATTATTAACAACCACACCTAAAACAAAAACAAAAACAAATTAAGCAAACACCTAAAACAGGAACCGAACCACAGAAATGAAGATCACATGGGGGGTTATCAGTAGGGAAGTGGGAGGGGGAGAGAGAGGGAAAAGTTACAGAAAATAAGTAGTATAGATGGTAGGTAGAAAATAGACAAGGGGAGGGTAAGAATAGTATGGGAAATGTAGAAGCCAAAGAATTTACATGTATGACTCGTGGACATGAACTAAAGTGGGGGCAATGTGGGTGGGAGGGGGTGTGCAGGATTGAGGGGAGTGAAGGGAGGAAAATGGGACAACTATAATAGCATAATCAATAAAATATATATATAAATAAAATAAAATAAAAGCCTAGGTTTATGATTGCTAGTCAAAAAGAAAGTAGGTCTTTGGAATCTTCATCTTTTGCCATTCAGCTCAGGGGTAGTAGGTAGCAAAAACATTTGAGTTTTAGCACATTTTCAGGCAGCATGCACATTTGGTTGAATGATGTCTTCCTCTCCCAAAAGATATTCATGTCCTAATCCCTGGAACATATGAATGTTACCTTTTGTGGCCAAAACTCACTTTGCTGCTATAATTAAGTTAAGAATTTTGAAATGGAAAGATTACCCTGGATTATCTGAGTGGATAACCTTTACTGTATTAGTAATTTATAGTTGCATCATCGTTACACTTTGTTAATGTAACTATTTGATTTAGAATCACAATGGATTAGGATAAATCCTATAGTCAAGATGATATGAAAGAAATATTACCTAGACAATAAAAGTCAACTTTCTCCACTCCACCCTTCCTGAATAAACCAGAATTCCCTTACTCCCTACTTTCACCCCCAGGCCAGACTATGATTTTTAGGCTGTCACAACCAGGTACTCACACAATTGCCTCATTGATTCCCATCAAGGAGCTCATGTGCTCTGAGTCAGAAACTTCCACAGAGACATGTGGCCCATGCCAAAGGGTCCCTGATATTTAATTCTGCTCTTCTGAAAAATTCAAACCCTGACCCACCTGCCTAACCCCAAGTGCCAACTACCAACCAGGCAACCTAGGCAAGAAGGGACATTATTGGTAATAGCCACGACACAATTATTGGATGAAGAAATCATGATAGCATATTTTATGTTTCGATCCTATGAACCAGAAGTATAAATAAAAGTTATGGACTACTTGAACCCAGGGACATTTTCTAAGTGTGGATGTTTTTGACAGGAACAATTATCAAGGACCATTTGGCCTGGACCAGATATGCTCATGAACATTTTCTGGTAGGACCAAATTCCAACAATCGTTTGGTGTGGACCAAACATCTCCATGCACATTTCGGACAGGAACAAATGTCCACTAACCATCAGGCCAGTTTTTCATGATGCAGCCCCTGAACAGAATGCATAGGAATAAAGATTCCGAACACCGCTCTTATCCTAATAAATAGACACCGACAACAGTGTGGCGACAGAGGGTAAAGGGGAGGGAGGATAAATGGTGATGGAAAGAGACTTGACTTTGGGTGGTGAGCCCACAATACAATATACAGGTGATGTCTTATAGAATTGTACACTGAAACCCATATAATGCCACACCAATAAAGTCAATAAAAAATAAAATAAATTAAATACATGTATGTATAAATAAATAAATAAATTTGAAGAATTTTTGGAGTCGGCCTTCTACCCCATGCCACTTCTTGGAGAGCCAGATAAGTTCTGAGAGGCACAGCTTTGCTTCCTGAACTGCTCTGGAAGATCCGGTCATCCAACAAACTCCCACCTGTCCTCACTGCCATCTGATCCACAGCTACACAATTTAGAGCATTAACCAAACCTCGGCAACAGCTTTAACTTTACATCTATGCGGCTAAGAGATATTTTACACACATACACACAAGCCAAAAGCCTCTTAATTAAAATCTTTTGGCAGAAATACTCTTTCCATTTTGGAGATAGTCAGAAGTATAGGAAAAGTTTGATTCTGCTCAAGGCATTCCAGTTTTAAATCAAACTAATTTTTCCATAGAATATTCTCTGATTTTCTCACCCTTAGCATATGTCAGCCAGACGTGTTCTCTTTGAAATTAATTCCAGTTTATGAAATTCAAAAGGTGAAGATTAGAAGGAATGTAATTTCATATTGGTGGTTTCTGTGAACTGAGGAAACATTCTTAATGTTTCCATGATGACATGTAAGTGATTTAATTCACTAAGCGTAGCGGAATCTGGTACCATATTTGTTCATAAGCTATGCCCAGCACATGAAAAGAAATCAGTGAGTATAATCTACATATCTTTTAAAAATTTTTACTAACCCCATTGCATTTTAGTACGAATTTGTCACTAGTAATGAAGATCTCCAGTTAATATAAACTATGGCAAGAGAGAATATACCATTAGATGTATAGGTGAATAACTATAGCATATAAAAATGGGTGACCAATTCAATTCTGCAAATGCTGTGATTTTACTATGTGATAGGCCTTGCATACTGAGCTGGGGATAAAGGAGTGAATGAGACAGATCCAGCCCCTGCCCACGGAGCCGAGTACACAGAGCAGGTGTCACTCTTGCCAGACTCACGATGCGGGTGACTGTGGCAGATAAAGCCAGTTGTCTTATGCAACATCCATTCCAACTTCTTTCCTGTACTGCTCAGGATTGAAAGCTAAAAGCTACACTTCCCAGACTCCCTGGAAGCATAGTTTAGGGTGTGATTTGGATTCCACCAAACGGGTGCACTTATCAAAGACTGGGATTCAAACTAAATTAGGTGCAGGCTGGGTTAGCTACAGAATTTGTGAGGCCCGGTACAAAATGAAAATAGGAGGCCCCTGCACAAAAGGCAGAAAAACACTTTTCCCGTCCTTCTGTGGTCTTTCCTACAACTTGCAAGGGATGTTTTTGTTTGTTTGTTAATTAGTGTCCCAGAACATGGGCAAACGCAACGAGAAGCGGAGACACTCACCGGCACCCAGGGTTCCTGCCAGGACTGAGCGCACGTGCGGGTTACCTCTCTCACCTGCGCCAGGACTGAAGCCTCCAGACGTCCGGTCCTTGCAGGCGTTTCTCTCAAAGCCCACCACCCAAACCCGCGGAGGACGGGAGACCCCTGAGAATTCTTCACACTCAGACACTGTAGGAACCCAGAAAAAGACAGGTTAAGTAGCTAGGCCCTTTCCTGCTTAATTAAAACCTGTCACAGCTACCTCCCCAGGTCGTAGACTCCTCTTCCCTGCCTCGCGGGCGCATGTGCCTGACTCAACCAATCCCAGCCCTCCGCTCACGCCCAGGCCTCCACCCGTAAGCCAAGGTCGTCGCTGGGCAGACACAAGGAAGCGGGGCCCTGGGGTCCCAAAGGCCTTCACAAACGTAAAGGGAAATGACTTAAGAATTTAACAACATAGAACCTTAAACTCTGTGGGGCGCCCTTCTAAGCGTGGAATGGCTGGAGAGGTTGCATGCTCGTGGAGCTGGTCCAGAGTGGAAAGAAAGGGTGGGAGGCTTGCATCTTATGCCTGTGGGTTGTGGCAACAGCACCAACGCTGTCCTGTCGGCAGTTTCCTGCAAAAATATCTGGACGAGGCCGTGAGTTTCTTGGCCATGCAGAAGCCGTGTGACTTTGGAAATTGGGAGTTATTCCTAGAAGCTCAGCCTTCAGCCTGCTCTTATAGCCCGTCCAATAGTTTTGTAAACCATCTAATAGCTGGCAATAATTCCCTCAGGCCACCCAGAAGGGTTCAGTTGCAAACAACAGAAACCACAGTGGATACAGTAGTATAATTCTCTCTGGAGAGGCATGAAATAGGAAGATTCCAGGAGTAAATTGACTGTGCTGGTAGCCGCTGTTCAGACACAAAAGAAAGCTTTTCATGCTGCAGAAAGTCATTCAGTGCTGGAAGAAAAATCGATTTACCAAAGGAGAGGCATCGTAAAAGTGGAATAGGTGTGCCATTCTTCACTGCCCTCTATAGCACAAGAGCTAGAGAGGACTGTCAAAGCAGAGGAGTGACATGGTCTAAAAATGGGGAATAGAAGCAGATTGTGTCCTTGCTCAGAAAGTAGGAATTGTTCCATGATGTGCTAGGAAAAACATGAGCTTTAAATTTAAGTAGATCTACTTGCTGTCTTACTTTGGGTAAGTAAATTAATTTCTCTAAGTTTCAGGCTCCTTGTACCATCTTTCCAGGGTAGTTAGAGATTATATATAAAAAGAACCTAAGATCTGATACACAGCAGAGATGCAAAAACTATGTTATTATAATAATAAAATCAAAATTTGTGTGTAGGAACATGTGGATGGCTTTCTCAAGTCACCCTGGCATCTGTGTACATCACTCGAGCAGAACTCTATAAAGAAACACCACCCCAATCTCTGTGGGACTCCTTGACATCCTTCTCCTGTCTTCCGCTTGACCATCTAACAATCCAGTCAAGTCATCCATCCATCCTCCACCCACCCTTCTCTCCTCTCTCCCTTAAAAAACTGAACCTACCGTAAGAGTTGGAATTAAATATTCAGAAGCCTGCAGATTGCCTGGTAGCTATCACAGCGAGACATGAATTAGAGAAGGAATTTACTTTTAAATAAAATTAGTTCAAAATATACATAAAACTTTCTCCTCAAAACGTCGCATCAACTTTATAACAATGATGTGGATGCTAAAGATTCCTCTGTGTCCGGTGAGGGAGGGGGACAGTGGGAGAGGGCTCTTCCTGTCAGCTCCATCCACCGTGAGAAATCATCCTATACCTTTGCATGTGCTAGTTCCTCAGTTTAGAATTTTTCCCTTGGTTTATTTGATCAACTTAAGGCCCATTTCATATTTCTACTCTTTGAATCTTTTGGCACCCCCGGACCTCTGACCATCCCCCCTCATTTCCAACATTGTACCTGTGCACACCCCTGAATAGCACATTCTATAGTATAGCACATTACAAGTATTTGTTTATGCACCTCTATATTGGAGATCCTTGCTATACATTTTAATCGGTCACCTAGGTCAGTCAGACCCATGGGGCACATGCTGAATTAACCTAGAGCTTTAAGAGCAAGCCCAAGCCTTTCATGCCCGACTCCACTCCACGTCAAGTTTCTCCTCTTCAGTTATGCACAGCAGCTCCACCTGCTTTTCCTTCCTCTTCCCAGAGCTCCTGTGATCCCAGCTTGCTCTGTGGGGCAGCAGCTCGTCACCAAAATCTCGTGCCCTTTTCTGTCCTCTACCCACTCAGATATATCCTGACATTTAAACATATGAGCAGAGGAGAACAAGGAAAGGAAAGGAAAAAAGAATGAGAGAGGGGGGGTTTCGGGAAGAACAGCGTGGTCAGCCGTGGCGAAGGCAGCAGGCAGTAGTGAGAGCGTGCCTGAAGTGTCTGAGGTATTGAGCCCTGCCATGCCCCGGGCCCAAGTGAGATGTAAAGGGTAGAGAAAGCAACAAGACAGACGAGTCCCTTGTCCTTTCGGACCATGCATCCCACCATGCTGCACACAGTCAGGGAATAAATAATGTAATCACTGCTTGTAAGTGCAACGAAGGAAGAAAATAGGGAGATAAGATAATGGAAATGTTGCCTAGTTAACTATAATATCAATTACAGCCATCTATAGTTAATCCTGAATTACTGCTATATGTGAAATCCTATTGTAAATACTACAGGTGCATAATCTCATGTAATCCTTCCAATAATCCTAGGAGGTAGGTACAATTATTTCCTCAGTCATAAATGAGAAACTGAACCATGGAGAGGTTAAGTGATGTTCTCAAAGCCACCCTCCATGTATTGCTCAGGAAAGGCCTCTCTGAGAATGGGTATCTGAGCCAGGACCAGAGGGGTGAAAATCAACCAGCCATGTGAGAGCTGGAGCAGAGAATATCCCCCCACCCCCACGGCTGAGGAAAGAAGAAGTACAAAGGCCTGGAAATGGATAAGGGCTTGGGGAATTTGAAGACTAGAGAAAGGACTTGGGACTGGATGGCAGGGGGTGAAGGGGAAGAGTGCAGGGGATGAGACTGTGGTCGCATGACATCGCTGGTGAAGCCCAAGTGGCTTGAACAGCTGCGGTGGAGCCGTGGTGGCGGAAGGCAGGCTTAGCGGGTTGAGAGAATGGGAGGTGCAGAAAAAAATATTCAGAACCACGTAAATAAGCCTAGCTTAAGAGGGGAAGAGAGGATGGTAATGACAGGCAAGATGCTGAGTTGAGAAACCTTAACTACTTGTAAATCCTACAGAGAATGAGAAGTATAAGACAATGG
>PVKM010008624.1:0-38854 GCA_004027735.1 Carollia perspicillata
CTTTCAGTTCTAGGCAGTACTTTCACCAGCAGGCCCTTCTCAGTGAGAAAACGCACTGTGTCCTTAGTAGCAATAATAATACTCCTAGCTGTCATTTATAAGGACTTCCTGTCTACTAAGTGTGCTGCTCAGTGCTTGGCATACATGATCTGATTTGCTTTTATTACACAACAATTCTATGAGGAGAGTGCTACTAACTCTCAGTTAATAGAAGAGGAAACTGAGGGTTAGAGAGGATGAAGAATGTGCACAAAGTCATGCAGCTAGGTAAGCTCCGGGGCAGGGAATTTTATCCCAGCACATCCTGGACCTGTGCTCTGGTCAGCCCCATTGGCCCCCACTGCTTGAGAACCTGAGGATATCTTGGAGCACCCTTACATCACCCTAAGCCTGCCTTTGTCTCTCTGGGTGCAGGAAGGACCATCAGAGCGCTCCACCCGTGCAGTACAGGGAACTGCGGGCCTTGCTTGAAGTCATGCTGAACCGGTGTGCCGATTTCTCCCGGACCCCGCTGGGCAGGCGGTCCCTGGTCAGTGCACTACAGTCTGGATATCATGCTGTAATGTGTTTTTAGAAGATAATTACCTTACCTTTGTATGCACTTCATAACTTTTTCTCATGCCCATATACCTACAATATGTTATTTTTTTCCCTAACTACAGAGCTGTGAGGCTTAATAATTGCTATTTTTATTTTTACAGATTAGGAAACTGAAGCCACAGGGTTAAATAACTTTTCTCTAAAGTTCTAAACTAGCAAATACCTGATTTTGGATGGTAAATCCCAGGGTGTTTGTACTCAAGCCTATTACATGCTTTACCTTTTATATTATTCAAGTAGGTATGATAAACATACTCACAAAATTATTTGAGACTGGATTTACTAGAATCTGAGAAAGAATCCGACCAATCTGCAATATGCTGAATTGTTGGCTTTAAAAAAAAGATTTTATTTATTTATTTTTAGGGAAAGGGTATGGGAGGGAGATAGAAACGGAGAGAAACACTGATCAGTTGCCTCTAGCCTGGTCCAGAACCCAGGCATGTGCTCTGACCGGGCATTGAACCAGTGAGGTCTGCAGGTCGGTGCTCAATCCACTAAGTCACACCAGCAAGGGCAAATTGTGGACTTTTAAATGCCCGTGGACTTAAAAATATCAGAAAAGGTACTGTTAATGTAAATGATGATTATGCCTTTGAGGATTAACTTTGGAAATTAAGTTCTTCACACCTGATGGGGCGGAGATTTTTGTGTTTTGAAGCAACTAATGTGGCATTACAGCCAGTTTGGCCGATGCCACCAGCATGTGTCAGCTTTCTGCATATGATAGAAGAAGAGCCAGTCCTGTGGTTCACAGGAAAATAGATGGTTAAGGTCCCCCCTTCTACCATGTTTCAAAGGACCTGGTAGATGGCTGGATGTGTGAGGATTTAATCAAGATCCCCTGAAAAATGTCAGGTGTGTGGGAAAACCAGGCCCCAGTGTGAGAGGAAGAGATCTGAGGTCCTCAGCACACAGCCTGAGACATTGAGTGGCACGTAACCAACAGGTTCCCTTCTCTCCTCACTGCAGGGTCATGCCTCCACTAGAGATTTGGAGAAAGCCATTCTTCGAAGGGGAAAGTTTCTCTTGAGCACTCTGGAGGGATTTAGAAATGCCTGCAGGTGAGGTGCCCTCTGTGGTCTGAATAGTACAGAGGGAGGGGCTTGGAAAGGAATCAGACAAAGGATAAAACTCTAGATGCAACACTTGATTTCTGATGCTTTGCTGCATAGTGGGAGGACTTTGGCTGGGGTGGGGCTGGGGGGATATGTGTGAGTGTGGAGGGGGTGTGTGTGTGGAGGTCTGAGGACATATAGCTGGAGTAGGAGGTTTCTAGAGATTCCCTCTGGTGAAGTTGGTGTTACTGTGTTATGAGGTTGTGTCTCATTCAGCTTTGTTCCTCTTCCCAAATAACCTAGTCCAGTAGGTGTTCACTGAATACTTGTTGGATCAGTTCAGTTCACATTTCTAGTGTTTTTTATATCCACTATGTGCTAGGCTTGGTGCTAGATAGTGGGAGTAGAAAGATGAGTCAGGTTAGCTCCACAAGGAGCTCACAGTCTCTTGGAGAGGAGACTATTTTGTATATATACGTGAAATTCATTGTTGTCACAGATCCCTGAAAGGCATTCCAGGTAGAGAAAGCAACATATATAAGGCAAAGAGTTGTGGAACAGCAAACAGGATGGTATGTCCAAGGAAGTACCTGTAGTAGGGTGGAAGAGTCATATATTATGAAAGAGGGGGTAGGGAGCATGAAGCCAGAGATGTAACCAAGGATCAGACCCTCCTTTATTGAGGCCTCTTGAATTTTCTCCCAGTCTGCTGGTAGGGATACTTTCCCTGGATCCTGCGCTCAGGCATTCCTCTAGGAGGACGCTTCTAACTTTCATGTTCCACAGGCGGTAGTAGATGTACTCACACGTTGATTTCTCAGGTTGGCTGTGGAATTCCAGAGCGACCCTTTGGCCCAGGAGAATCCATTCACAGCTCCCAGTGCCGAGAAGGAAGACACCTTGGAGGCCTTCTCAGAATTTCTTCTCAGTGCCTGTGACTCCTTTTGTATCCCCATGGTGATGGTGGGTTCCCCTGAACCATGGACAGAATGAAACTTGGGGAGAAGTATGAGAAAGGGAGCCGGGCCTAGAGATGCAAGGCAGTGACTACTCAACTGGGCCTTCTGAGGCTCGCAACAGGGTTGTTCTTGCAGCCACTTTTCCTTTGGTTTTAAAAACAAAGTATAGTGTTTCATTGTAACACTAACAAGATGCCACTTGGGAAAAAATAGGTAATGTTTATAATCATTACCTAATTTGATCACCCTAATGACCCTGTGAGATGGATGCTATGAATTCCCCAGTTTAAAGATGATATTGTCATTTCCTGTGGTTATAAGGCAAGTGCATCACAGTACTGAGATTTGAACCCATGTACCCTTGTGCATAGCAAAGAGCAGCAGTGAATGTCTGTGATCCAGAATAATTAAGAAACACATATATGTGTTCTGTAAAATGAGAGATGGTCACTCTGGAAGAGCTTCAGTTTGAGCTGACGTAAGGTGGAGATGTTAGGAAGATCTGGTCAAGAGCTGTTGACCGTCCAGCTGACACTGAATGAGTCCTGTCCCGTTTGAGGTTTGGACATCCTGTGAGCCTTTGAAGGCACCCTTGTTAGTCAGGATGGACACCTGGGAACAGTAGGTGGCAGCAGGGAGACAGCAGAACCATCAGGTTTTGACCGCAAAGAACCCTTTTTCCTTGGAGAGGATGTGAACCAGTGTGCCAGGGTCTGCAGGCTGGTGACTGTCAGGAGCCATGGGGTGCGGCCCTGACTGGCACACTCAGGCAGTGACACTTGAGCAATTCATGTAGATGTCCTCATCTGCTCTGCCTTCCTCCTAGATTTCTAAAGTGTCAGAGCAAGATCTAGAACTAAATCATAGAGTCGTTGTTTTTGCTTTCTACTTCTCCGTATTGTACACATTGTTTATTTTCTAAGTTAAAAAAAACTCGATTAAAAACCAAAGGAACAATATTTTTAAGAGCCATGTCTCTGAGGTCCCAGATCTTCTTTACAGGTAGGGAACTGAGACACAGAAGAATGATGGGGTGGGGGACCAGGGGAGGGAGGGCGGAGAATAACCCAAGGGCACATAGCGACTTTGTGCAGAGCTTGAGCTAGAACCCAAGTTTCTCTTTTCTAAATCCAGAGCTCTGTCTGCTACATCAGGCTGTCTCATGACCCTGTTCACAGATCACGTGAAAAATAAATGTGAAGGCAGTGTGTAAACTATATTATTACTATGGCCATAGTAATAGGAACATGGGTGTCACTCTGCATTATCATCTAGAATGTCCTTCTCACACATCAGATCTCATCTGTTTCTGGGAGGTAGACTAGTTGTTACTCCTGTTTTACTCTTTTTGATACAGAGGCCCAGAGAGGTACAGTATCTTACACACACTATTAAGTGATAGATCGTAAACTTTGGATGTGGGCTTGTGACTTTAGGTTTCCTTCAAATGAAAAGGTTTAGTCTACAGTTTTAGATTTGATTCCAGTTTTGCTAATGATTTTTCTTTCCAGAGGCTCATTCCTGATGGACTGTGCTCTCCCCGCTGGTTCTTTGCAGAGGCACTCGGAGCAGGCCACTCACCCACCCTTGATGGAAGTTTTCCTCTCAATTCTACACAGCCTCTTTTTCATTGTTCCCCACATGAAAGAGAAGTTCTCCAAGAAACTTGGTAGGCAGCAAGCAAGTGGGACAGTTGGGAGGGAGGCAAGTACCTTAGGCAGCTGCTGCTCAGACACTCAAAGAGCATGTCCTGTGGATAGGAAATTCACGTCTTTGTTCAGAATCAGAATCCACTCTGCCCAGTGTTGAGTGGAAGAGAATATCATCCAGAAAGCAAAGTCTTTCAAAGCAGTTCTCAAGTGTGTTAATAATTCTCTGAAAGTGTCCAGGAGGTTGTAGTTTAAAGCCCGCAACACATCTCTTTCCATATTACCGTTATACTCCATGTTCTCTCAGACCTCACAAGATGTTTAGCATCTTTTACACCTAAGCACTGAATGCCAGAAGGACCCCCAGTCATTGTGACAACTGAAAAACATCCCCACATACTTTCAGATGCCTTCTAGGGGAGTGGTAGCAGTGTGAGGGCTGCTTTCTGGCTAAACACTGAAGTGTCTTCCTAAAATTGAACCCGAGGAGCTCTTGACTCCTTTATCCTTCTCCAGGCTGTCTTGCATCTGTTTATTTTTGTCTTTCATTAGTTATTTTTCTTTACAGTATAAACCTTCCTTTCCCACTTCTCCAGTTTTTACCCTATAAATACTTGAATCTGCAGAATAAGCCCAGGAATCAGAGGCAGAGTCTCCTTTATCTTCCTTAGAAAGTGGTAGTGATGGTGAGAATGGGCGGCGGGAATAGCCAAAAATGGAAAGGGGAGGAGAAAGGTAGGAATAATTAATAACTAACACTTATTAAATTCTTACTATGTGTGAGACACTGTTTTAAGTGCTTTACATGCATTAATATCTTAGTTCTCAGAGAAACCCAGGAAACGTAATCTGTGATTATCCTCATTCTATTAATGAGCACACTGGAGCTCAGAGAGGTTGAATAACTTGCCCAAGGTCACACCAGAAGTGGTATGGCCAGGATTCAAACTTGGAAGATGGCTCTAGAGCTTACTTTCTTTCCTTTAAAAAACAAATATTTTGTTTATTTATTTTTAGGGAGAGGGAAGGGAGGGGAAAAGGGAAACATCAGCGTGAGAGAGAAAAATACATCAAGCAGTTGCCTCTCATCTGGGGACCGAACCTGCAACCCAGGCACATGCCCTGGCTGGGAATTGAACCAGCAACATTTCTCTTTGCAGGATGATGTCCAACCAACTGAACCATACCAGTTAGGGCTAGGGCATATATTCTTAATCTGTGTTATGCTTGCGTCTTAACATTATCATTCCGAGATGTGTAAGTCTCTGGATGGCAGTAGTGGAGAGCAAGGGCTGTAAAGAAAGGCTGTGTGTGGGGAGATAGGTGCAGCATGAAGCCAGATAGAACAGGATCAGGGGCCTGATTGCAGGAGAGAAGAGGGAAGCAGGCACTGCCAGCCAAGTATTGGGCAGAGACCTGGAGTAGAGGGTGGAGAAACACTGGGTCCCTGAGAAACTGGGCCAGGAGGAGCCCTTCCAGCAGTCAAGCTGGGCGCCCCCTCCGAGGGGGCATCATGGGTTAAACTGCTGTCCCAGAAAATCGCTGTGAAACTTGGAGAGATTAAGTCCTTGCTATGTGCTTTAACCCCAGGACAGAATACAGATTATCCCCAACACTGGAGCTGGTGCAGTGGGAGCTCTTGATGTTCTTCTTGTTTAAAATTCTGCTTTTGTCTCAGTTTCACAACCAGTGAGATGCGAAACTGATTCTCAGAGAAGTTACGCAGGTGCTCCAGAGTTGTAATACTAGATAGTGATGGAGCAAACTTTGAACCCTTGTCTGCATGACTTCAAAACTAGTCCTCTTCGGTACCACCCAGATTTGGGAATCTCTGTAATGCATTTGGTTTAAACTGTCCTCTGCTTTCCTCCCACTTTTCCAAAGCTGCCTCATCCTTCATACGACTAACTCTGGAACTGAAGGCCAGGTTCTGCAGTGGCCTGAGGTATGTATGGTCCCAGGCCAACTTAGTGGCCAAGGAGCCAGCATTCTCCTTGACTAGACAAGTGGAAATTTCTGACTGGTTTAGCATTAGGACTGTGATGGGGGTGGGAAATGTTGACACAGTGTCAGAGTTACTCAGCCATTGGTGACATGAGCTGTGCTTGCTTCTACCACTTTTATTTAATCTGGTTCTGGTAAGGGCTCTCCTTCCATGTGATAATTGGATAGGTACCTATCACATCAAAACTGGAAGGGTTTTTAGAGGTCATTTATGTAACCCCTCATTTTACAAATGGGGAAACCAAGGCCCTTTGAGGGTAAGGGATGCAGTGTCCCCAAGAAAGAGTCATGCTCTGGTTGCTGCCAGCCCAGCAATTCCAGAAAAGACTCTGTAGAGAGGTTGCCGCCTCATCTGTCTGTTTAGGTTTCTAGAGCAGCTTTCTTTACCTTCCCATTTATTATTTGCTAACTGCCTCTGCATGTACTTGGCAGGTTCCATTTGTTACTGTCTACTGCCTACAAGGTGACTGCAGTGCAGTATCTAGCTCCCCTTTCATGTGTCTGAATTGGACACATAGTATTCAAGAGAAAATAAGGGGATCCATCTGGATGCCAAGTCACACTTTCAGATGTTTGTGTTCCTCCTTGAGAACCTGTCTTGGATTCAACAGCTTCCTCTCTTTCTACTGCTGCCCAGCCCTTTCCTGACCAAGGAGCACTTTTTTGTTTGTATGTTTTATGAAATTGGAACTTAGTAGCCTTCCTTGATTTACTTTTCAGCAAATTTTTAGTCAATACCTGTATGGGCTAAGTGCCTAAGGTACAGTGTTGGGCAGCAGGTTCCATATTTACTTGTCACGGCCACCTCTAGACCTCTCCCAGGGCCACGGTTAGAAGCTCACTGTGCTCTGGCACAGAGCAGCGGCACTCCAGCACATGGTAGGGATAATACTGTCCCAGCCAGGGTAGCAGTATCTTCTCTCTTGTTCTCTCTTTGGATTCTCCCTCTTAGTCACTCAGCCCTGAACCAAGTGTGTTCCAGTTTCCTCTACTACTTGTGCATCAACCTCCTCTCAGCTCTAGAGAAGACAGAACCACCATCTCAAGAAGGTAAAATGCTGCTGTTTGATTGCTCGTGAGGTCTGTGTGGTCTTCGAGAGTTTGGATACCTTATTGTTTGGCTGGGTAGTGAGTCAGTCCGATAATGAGATCCCTTAGCTTGAAGCTGCCCGGGGGAGCCATGGAATCGTGGAATGATGGAACTATTGCTTGATTGTAGGGAGCTGAGATAATAGAATCAGAAAGTGATGGAATCTAAGGCTCCTGGACCCTTAGACTCTAAGGGTTGAGAAGGACCCTAAAGCTCATCAAGCCCAGTTCATCCCTTGGCCATCTCTCTGCCACATCCCCCAGACCAGACCTCTTGTCCTCTTCTTGCTACCTTCAGAGACCTCTGCTCAAAATACCTTGAACCTCTGAGCCTCTTTCATTTCTCACTCAAGAAATATTTCTTGAGCATCTACTACGTATCAGACTCTATTCCAGGCTCTGGGGATAGAGCTAGGGATACAAAGTCCTGCTTCGTGGAGTAGGAGAGGCAGACAATAAACTTACAGATACAGAGTCCGGGATGGATAGGTGCTACAAAAGAGAAAACTGGGCAAAGGGATAGAAGGGTGATGGAGGAAGGAGGTACATGTTGGCTAGAGCAATCAGGGCAGACTTCTGTGAGGAGGTGACATTTTAGCACAGCTCTGAGTGAGGTAGGGGAAGACCATGCAGAATGCAGGGCTGGCAGCTCCCCTTCCTTCAGGTGACTATTCAGTGAGCTTCTGCTACATGCTGGGGCAGCCTAGATGCTGCTGGGGATGTGGTACATTCTTTGCCCTAAGGAGTTCCTCTATCCTAGACCTCTCTCTTGGTATAACATAAAACAATCTAACCATTATTTTATTCATTCAACAAATATTATATCTTCCTTTAGGGTAAGACTTGGTGCTGCTCATGTTTGCTCTGTTTACACTTGTGAAGACTGTCTTCTCCCTCACTTCCAGACTCTCTTTTGCTTTTGTCTTCCTCAGACACCATGCTGAGAGACAGAAACCCAGGTGAACATTTTCATTCCTTCCAACATGGCTTGGCTCTTAGTTCTCTTACTTTATGGCCACTCCTCTCTGCATGGTGTGTAGCTGTCTGCCTGTTCACATGTGGTCTGGCCTGCAGAGAGAATAACACAATGACTTTAGCCATGGTGGTCATCTAAGGCCACATTGGAGCCATATCACAATAGCTTCTCATGCTCACCAATGCTGCCAGCAGCTCCCTTACTTGTCAGAATATGAGAAACTCCACATATCTGTCCCCTTGGGCCCAGAGACATTGTCACTTCTCAGAGTACCAGGAAGAGCAGCAGACCTTATTATAGGCAGATTGCTTCTTTAAAATATCAGAAGAGAGAGCAGGTGGATGTGTGAGGCTCAAGGATACTAGTTTCATTATCATCATAATGCTCATCGTGTGCTTTGATAGAAAAAGCACTAAACTTAGAATTCGGAAACCTGACCTGGCTCTGCTACCACATTGCTGTGGGGCAGTCTCCGTTTCCATCTTCCACTTGGCCCTATGTCCGCCACACTTGCAGGATGGACCCTTTGTTTGACCTCCAAGTTGGCCCCTGTTTTTAGTCTCTCATCCACTGACCAGTCTCTACCCATGCTGGAAGGATCTATCTGAAAACCAGGTCTTAACATCTTAACTTCCCTGGCCTTCAGCCGTGGTCCCAAAGCGTTAGTCTGTGGGACACTGTCAGACAGTGATGGAGTGTTTTCTGTCTGTGATGAAATGTGGGAAATTAGGGTCATATAGGAAATTTTCCATAATGTTGACTTTATTCAAATTTTAAGCTCTGAGGCCCTTTTCTTTCATATTCTTTTGGTATTAAAATACCCTTTCTTTTATGAAGTAAAAGTTCCATAAGAAATTTAGGAATCTGCTCTCAGGATAAAATCCTAATTCTTTACTCAGCAATCAAGGTTTCACAGTCTAGCTAAAAATCATGTCACATAGTTCCACAATTCCTGACACTCTACATCTATTCACTGACCGTCCAGTCACACAGAATGCCTTGCTGCCCCATTAAACATGACGTGTCTTCTTATGCCACTGGGCCTCTGAACACCTTGGTTCCTGTCCCTAGGTTCTCTTGCCTTCCTTCTCTGCCTGTTTTCTGCTCACCTTCCACAGTTCCCTCTTTGAGCTTGTTCTTACTCTAGGAGGCATGACGCACTCCCTCTCCCATGGCACTGACCACCTGTCCTGCAGGTTTTTTTGTCTCACTATCTGTTTTCCCCACCAGCTGCCAGCTCCTGGATGTGGAGCCTGTATCTCACAGCCTGGCCTAGAGTAGCCACTCAGTGAACATTTGTCAAATGGATGAATGAATGAACGAACAAACGTACCCATGTCAACTTTAGCCTCTCCTGGTGGGCTGAAAGCTGCATAAAGGAAGAGGGGATTCTGATTTCCTTTTATCCTGCATGTACCCTCGCTACTTTGTGCAGTACTCTTCAGGTAGTAGATTCTCATATGTTCATACCCGCTCTCCTGTGTTCTTTGTCGGGCCTTCTCCTGCTCGTTTCCTCCCCAGAACTCTCTGCAGTGTCTGAGGTCCTGCAACATGGGCTGCCCCAGATAAGTAGCAGGAGCCCTGAAAGCCTTGCCTTCCTGTCTGATTGCCAGTATGTGGAGGGATTTGCTCGCCAGAGACAGTACTGCATCCTGCTCCTCTTCTACCTGGCCTACCTCCACGAGGACAGGTCAGTGCTCACAGCTGGTGGCTGGTGGTGGGTGGCGGGACCTAGTTCAACTTAATGAATATTTACAGAGGCGTCTTCTTCAAGCCTGGTGCTGGGCACTGGGGACACAGACAAGTGAGAGATGAGTTTTATTGCGGAAGGGTTTGTTTATATTATGGAGTGGGGAGGTCGAGACACGTGGGCAGTCACAGTGCTGAGAGTCAGGCCTAGAATCCTGATGAGAATTCCTTGTAATCCTTGAGGGTGTTTGTGCACAGGAAAAAATTTCAGTGATTTACTTTGGTTTTAAAAATTATATACAATTTATTAAAATTTCAAAATCAGAGGACTATTCTTTGTTAAGGTTTTAAAAAATTATGTATTGAGGTAAAATTCACATAACATAAGATTAACCATTTTAAAGTGAACAATTCAGTGGCATTTAGTATTTCACAATGTTGTGCAACTACCATCTCTATCTAGTTCCAAAACATTTTCTTCACTCTAAAGTGAAACCCAGTATTTTGAATTTTTTGAGGAAATGCCATGCTCTTTTCCACAGTGGCTGTACCATTTTACGTTCCCACCAACAATGCACAAGGGTTCAATCATTTCTTCACATCATTGCCAACACTTGTTATTTTTTGGTTTTCTGATAGTAGTCGTCCTAATAGATGAGAAGTTGTTACTCTCATAGTTTGGGTTTACATTTCCCTAGTGATTAGTGATGTTGAGCATCTTTTCATGTGCTTAGTGGCCATTTGTATATCTTTTTTTGAGAAATGTCTACTCAGGTCCTTTATCAATTTTTGAATCAGATTAATATTTTTTATTCTTGAGGTTTAGGAGTTTTCTACATATTCTGGATATTAATTCCTTATTAGGTATACAATTTGCAAATACTTTCTCCCTTTCTGTCGGTTTCCTTTTAATTCTGTTGAAAGTGTCTTTTGATGCACAAAAATTCTAAACTTTCACAAAGTTCAATTTGTCTATTTTTTCTTTTGTTGCCTGTGTCTTTGTGTCATACCCAAGAAATTGTTGCTAAATCCAGTGTCATGAAACTTTTGCCTTATGTTATCTTCTAAGAGTTTTATAGTTTAGGTCTTACATTTATGTGTGGATCCATTTGTGGCTAATTTTTAAAAAAAGATTTCATTTATTTTTATTTTCAGAAAGGGAATGGGAGGGAGAAAGAGAGGGAGAGAAGCATCAGTGTGTGGTTGCCTCTTGCGCACTCCCTACTGGGCACCTGGCCTGCAACCCAGGCATGTGCCCTGATTGGGAATCGTACAGGTGACCCTTTGGTTCACAGGCCAGCACTTAATCCACTGAATCATGACAGCCAGGGCTGGGGCTAATTTTTTTATATTGTATTAAGTAAGTGTCCAACTTCATTCTTTCACATGTGATATCCAGTTTTCCCAGCAACATTTGCAGAAAAGACTGTCTTTTCTCCATTGAATGGTCTTGGAACCCTTGTTGAAAATCATTTGATCATATGTGTGAGGGTACAATACTTATTAACTAAACTTTATTCAGGTTTTGCCTGTGTTTCCTCTATTGTTTCTTTTCTGTTCCAGAGAGACTCTAGAATATTACATTGCATTTAGTATTACTCATTTTTAAATTTTCTTTTTTGGTACCTAATCTGATAGGTGAGACATATAGAAAAATGTTAAAAAATGGTAGAAAAATGGTAGAAAAATGTAAAGGTATAAAAAGACATTAGTGAAAAATCAAGCTCCTTCTTATCCCCATCTCCCTTGCATATACAAGCATAGATGTCTCCCTCCCCCAGAAATTAGCCCATTGAACTCACAAATGTGTAATGGTAAGTACCAGAAGAGAGGAGTGGACTGGCAGCCAGTGCAGGGCCTTCTTAACCCCAGAAGTGGCTTTCTTCTTTATAACCATAATGGCCCTGCTGCCTGATGCTTCACCTTCTAGGTGTGAGTGGGGAGTCTCTGGTCCCTCACAGAGCCTTGCACAAAGCCTAGAACCATATGTTATATGTGTGATAATGTTTTGGAAGTGTATATGGCATGTTGTTTGTGCAAGGTGTCACTAGGCTGTGGACATGCTGGAGCAAAATGACAGTGGCTAAGGGAGGATGTGGCGAGGCAGGACAGCTATCTATGCCTTTATCACTCAGACTCTCTTTGGTCCACAGGTTTGTCTCAGAGGCAGACTTATTCGTGGCTGTGCAAAGCTTCCTCCTGTCTCTGCAGGACCAGGGTGAGCACCCTCCACTCGTGGTCTTCAGAGCATCCATCTATCTGCTTGCAGTATGCCAGGACAAAGACAGTGCACTGGATGAGGTATGGGCACTCTTCCTCCTCTTGCGCCTCTGTACATTGTGGTTCCATGGGAGACTATGGTGTTGTATGTATAGAGAAAGGGGATGGGAGAGAGGGGGAGAGAGACAGAGGTGGGAGAAGCGGGGAGGGAGGGTGCTGACACATGCAGAGCCTATGTAATTTAACTAATTCTCTCAACAGTCCTGGGCGGTAGAGATGATTATTTCCTTTTCACAGACAAGTAAATCAAGATGGGTTAAAGTCATTTTCTCTAGGTCACACAGTTAATCAGTGGGAGGAGCCAGGACTCCAACTCAGACTCGACCAACTCCCATGGCTGTTTTCTTAGTACCGACTTGGGTGTGTGCAGAAGGAGAGAGGTGTGAGGTGTTTCCTTCTGGTAACAGTTTATCAAACAAAGTGGGTTGCTGGGACCCAAGTCATTGTTAATCAGGCTGACCTCAAGTTACTTTTGGTGGTGGTTATGTGTGTACAAGTTTTCTCTCTCCAGATTCTTTATAAACTCTTGGGGATAAAGGACTATGTCTGATTCATCAATGACTATCTCCTGTTTTTCATTGAAGACTGCTTCTACTCCTTAGATGTGGACCCTTCAGCCTCAGGATACTCTTCCTTCCCTGACCATTAATTTGGCCTCTTTTGATTACTGTTGGGGCAAATGTGATTTAAGCAAGCCTGTTTTTTTAATCCTTCCCTGAGAATATATTTATTAATTTTAGAGGGAGATGAAGGGAGAGAGAGAGGATTGATGTGAGAGAAACATTGATCGGTTGCCTCCTGTACATACCCTGACCAGGAATTGTATCCACAACCTAGGCATGTGCCCTGACTGAGGATCGAACCCATAACCTTTTTGGTGTACAGGATGATGCTCCAACCTACTGAGCCACTCTGCCAGGGCTAATTAAACCTGGTTTAGTTTGAATGGAAGCAGGAAGGTGTAGTGGAAGTGCAATGGGTTTTCAAGCAAGATAGACCTAGATATACACTGTCCTATTGTCTCTCTTTTTGTGGTATTAACAGCCATTGGTGTTCATTGCCTTTATTCATTGATTCACTGGGGACTACAGAATAATAATATCCTAATTCTGTCACTCTCTTTATCTGTCACTCACTATCCTAATTTGTGTCACTCTGGCACACAAATATTAACTGGAATATTTGTATAATAATAAACTTCCCCTGCCCTGGATGGTGTAGCTCAGTGGATTCCCACTGTGGTGTAGCACGGTGCGGGCTGTGAACCAAAGTGTTGCTGGTTCAATTACCAATCAGGGCATATGCCTGGGTTGCAGGCCAGGTCCCCAGTGGGGACCACATGAGAGGCAACCACACATCAATGTTTCTCTCCCTCTTTTTCTCCCTCCCTTCCCCTCTCTCTAAAAATAAATAAATAAATATCTTTAAAAAAAACTTCCCTCATCAACTGTTTGGTTACTATGAATGGTAAATTGTAGAGTTAGAATAGGTGGAATGTTTGATTTTTTTTTCCCCTTTAATTACCAGTTTCAAAAAAGTGAATCTGTTACCTAGCAGTCTCCAAAGGTGACCAAGGAAATTTTTTAGTATTGTTATGAACTCAAGGATTTAAAAATATTTGATGTATTTCAATCCACTGGTAGTTATTATTATTTCTTTAAGGCTCAAATTGTTCTATCTTTGGCCAATGGGAGCCTATTCATGATAGTTTCTAAAATCTTTTGACACAAATTTAGTAGTCTTTAACAGAGTTTGGGCTTTCTAGTATGACAAGATTCTTCTGGGGTGTATGTGAGGACCCTCAATAGTTATAGTGTGAGTGTCTCTGGGTAGTGGACATTTCTGAATGTCAATCCCTAGTTATTCCTGGAAAGTCTTTCTTTTTAGTAACTTCTCTCCAGTTTGATCAGCATTCCTGAGCCTTGAACACTATTCAAATAAATGAGCACATGATTTCTAATTTGTTTCTCAACATTTTAGCAACTCTGCCAATGTGGATTGACCACTTGACATGTGCCAGCTGCCATGTGGGGCCCTGTTGGGGTTGACATAAATCAAACATGTTCTCTACCCTCAGGGAACAATGGTTTGCCAGAAGAGACAAAAATATTTTCTGTAAGGCAGACAGCAACAGCAGTGGGTGCTCGCCTGAAGCCTGAGGGACTGGCCAAGAGCTACGAAAGCACTTGGGAGATTGTTGTATCAAGAGAGGCCTCTTGGAGGAGACGAGGGTGAAGGGAGAATTTTTAGGCTGAAGAGCAGAACAAGACTTAAGATATAGAATTAGGAAGTTGCCCACTCTAAACACTCAAGGAAGTTTAGTGTGCCTTTGCTAAGACATGGGAGATAGTGGAAAGAAGCCAGAAAGGTAGACATATCTTTAACAGCATGCTTAAAAATGAAATTAAGAAAATAATTCCATTTATAATAGCATCGATAAATAACATACATAGGAAAAAATTTAACAAAGTGCAAGGACTTGTACTCTGAAAATTATAAAACATCATTGAAATAAATTAAAGAAGACCTAAATAAATAGAAAGGCATTCTTCTGTGTTCATGAATCAGAAGACTTAATAGCCAGTTATAAGACAAGCAAGTTCTGGGAATGTAATATACAACACAATGAGTATAACTAACAATACTGCTTTGTACATTTGAAAGTTGCTAAGAGAGTAGATCTTAAAAGTTTTCTTCTTACCACAAAGAAGAAAATTTTGTAATTACGTGCGGTGGTAGATATTGGTAGATATTAACTAAACTTTTTGTGTTAATCATTTTACAATATATACATTTATCAAATCCTAATATTGTATATCATAATTTATACAATGTTATATGTCAATCATATTTCAACAAAAATGGAAAAGAAAAGAAGACTTAATAGTGTTCAGATGGCAGTATTCCCCAAATTGATATATAGATTCAACACACTAGCAATCAAAATCCCAGTTGCCTTTTATATTTTTTAGAAAAGGATAAGCTGATCCTAAAATTCATATAAAAATGCAAGAGCCCTGGCTGGTGTAGCTCAGTGGATTGAGCGCGGGCCTGTGAACCAAAGGATTGCGGTTCGATTCCCAGTCAGGGCACATGCCTGGGTTGCAGGCTAGTTCCCAGCAGGGGACACAAGAGAGGCAACCGTACAGTGATGTTTCTCTCCCTCCCTCCTTTCCTTCCTCTCTAAAGATAAATAAATAAAATCTTTAAAAAAAAAAAATGCAAGAGACCCAAAATAGCCAAAACAACCTTGAGAAAGAAGATCAAAGTTAGAGGACTAGCTCATTTTGATTTCAGGTTTACTGCAAAGCTACAGTAATCAAGATAGTGTGGTTTGGGCCTGGTTGGTGTGGCTCAGTGGTAGATGCTGGTCTGTGAATCAGAGGGTTCCCAGTCTAGGGCACATGCCTGGGTTTTGGGCCAGGTCCCTGGTAGGGGGCACATGAGAGGCTACCATAATTTGATGTTTTTCTTCCTCTCATTCTCCCTCTCTAAAAAATAAATAAACAAAATCTTTAAAAAAAAGATAGTGTGGTTTTGACATAAGGATGAACATCTAGATCAATGGAATAGAATTGAGAGTACAAAAATAAACCCATATACTTAATGTCAGTTGATTTTTTATAAGGATACCCAGACAGTTCAGTAGGGAAAGAATAGTCTTTTAAACAAAATGGTGCTGGAACAACTGGATATCCACTTGCAAAAGTATGAAGTTGGACTGCTACCTCATACTATACACAAAAATTAACTCAAAAATGGACCAAAGACCTAAATGAAAGAGCCAAAATAAGCTATAAAACTCTTGGAATAATATATTGAGGAATTTGAACTTTTTTATATGTGCAGTTGTTACAGAACAGTCACATACACAGGGGCCTGGACTCCGGAGGATGGTATACTAATACTGTCCGTACCACCTACTGGGCTTGACTGTCTGCCACCAATTGGAAAGACATCTCTCAATGCCAGAGATTTGTGAAAAGGAAAGGAAATGTTTATTTAAGGCTATACAGACTTAAAGTAGTGACCTAACGTCTTCATTAAGATATCAAAGTCCTTTAAGATACCCACAGATGCACACAGAGCTCCTGTCTCCCCCTGCCCTAATTCAGGGTACTGTAACTCAAGGAAAGAGCACACATCTGTGTTTCCAGGCCGCTGGCACCATCAGCTGTGTCGCCATCCAGGCAGGATCTCTAATTAATCCAAAGCCATGTGGCACCTTCTCGCAGTCTACTGGCAAGAGTTCTTTGTATCCATTTTCTAGGCAAAGTCTCTTTCCTCCACCAGAGCTGCAGGGGTCTGCACTCTGGCCAAACTACATGGATCTCTCCTTGCACTGCCACAGCCACATGGTTCACCCTTCTTCCACCAGAGCTGTGAAGGAGTCCTCACTCTGGCTAAGCCTTGTGGTTCCCCTTTTCTCACCAAAGCTGTGAAGGGGTCTGCACTCTCGCTAAGCCTCATGGTTCCCTTCTCAATGGCTACCGTGTCTGGGTTTAAATCCCCGTGCCAATCTTCCTCTGTGCCCCCATTTCTGACTCTTCCTACAATCAGTTACACCTGTCAGCATCCCTGTATTATCCCAAGTTTACTGGGCTGCCATTGTGAGTCTGGGCAGGTATGGACCAATATCCTGGAGCCAATCTTCTCCAAGCTCCTGCGCAGGCGCTGTAACTCGGGGGACCTGCCCCCCCAGTTACATCTTGGGGGGAAGTGACTTCCATCCCCCTGGCTCCAAGCATGGCCACAGCTATTTAACACATCCAAGTGACCCGCCAAAGGCTATAGATATGTTAAATGACCATGCCATGGATTAGCTGCAAGGCCGTGGCTGTACAAAACAGCCCTGCATGTTCTTGCTCCATGTGTCCCTTCCCCAACTCACACCTGTGGGCGAAGGGCTGAGGACATCTTATATGTCTCTCCAATATTTCCTAGACACCTTGAGTTCTGGACCCCATTCCAAATCCCTTTTTGGGGACCCCCTCTTGGCTGCACCCTGTATCACAGTGGGAAGAGAAAGGGTTTTGAGGGTTAATAAATGATTCAGCACACCTTTTGCTGTGTCTATGTGGCGGGCTCTATGCCAGATGTTCACTGATTAATCTGCCACAGTCCCTGCCCTCAAGCAGCTAAAGTCTAGTGTGAGAGGTAGACACATAGGCTGTCAATTACAAAACATTGTGGTAAGTATATGTATAGAGCTGGGTTTCTCAGCCTTGGTACCATTAACCTTTTGCGTGGCCTAATTCTTTCCTGTGGGAGGCTCTCCTCTGTTCTATAGGGTATTTAGTGGTATTCCTGTTCTCTCCCACTAGATGTCAGTAGTACTCCCCCAATCAAGACCATGAAAAATGTCTAATTACTTCTGGATGTCCCCTAGGGAGCAAAATCACCCCCAGTTGAGAACCACTGTCCTAAGGTAAACACAGTGGGGTCTTCTTCTCCCAAGAGGGCGTTAGGATGAGCCAGTGAAGATGTCCTTGGAGTACTGAGATGCCAGTACATTTTCCCTGTCATGTCTTAGCTGTATGTTTGTTGGGGCTTCTCGGGTCTTCTGCAAGGTGTATTTACCTCCTTTCATTTCATTTCTTTTCTTTTTTTTTCTTGCCTCCAGGCTGTGGTCAATGCCATCAGAAAATTTCTAGAGGACATCCCAGACCTGCACCTCATCTACACTCACCATCCGCTCCTGCTCAGGTTCTTCCTGTCGTATCCAGAGCTGATGAGTAGGTTTGGGCATCGTGTCCTGGAACTTTGGTTCTCCTGGGAAGAGAGCAGCTATGAGGAGCTGGATGATACCTCCTCTGCTGGACAGCCCACCCTCCCTGCCAACTTGGGAGCCCTGTTCCACATACTCAGAAGCAGCCCCAGCATCCTGCTTATTTTGCTAGTAGGTGACCACTTGCTCATTTCTGCATTCAGGGATAGTGGGCCCTCTCTCTCTGGAAGCTGGTTTAGTGAGGTCAGGAGGCACCAGCAGCCGCTTCTGCCTACATCTGTACTTAATGCTGTTCCCCTGTGAGTAGGAAGTCCTTTTGGCTGGCAGGTGCCTGGTTTCTATTAATTTGTATCCTGTCCTAAGTCTAATGGAAGTCTGCTCATTGAGAGATAATGTGTCCCTCTACTCCCCAGGGGATGTGACTGTGAAGGGCTGATCTCAGTCACCATTCCCTCTCACCTCGCTGTCTTTTCTAAAGCAGATTCTGCTAAGAATGGTTTAATATCGAAGGAGACCCCTGGGACATGTAGATGGGGGTGTCTGATTGCAGAGGGATGATGCCTCTTTTCTGCCATGACTGACATGATAATGGTGCATGTGCAAACACTCCCCTGGGCCTGCCCAGGATTGTCAGAAATGCCAATGCTTTTTATAAAGTAAGATGGCCCTATAATTCCTATCAGCTATACCAGATAAGTTGGCTGCCTGTTGTCTGCAGTTTCTAACACTGGCTTTAACTCTGCCTTTTTTTTTCTTTTTTAAAATTGATTTTAGAGAGAGTAGGGGATGGGGGAGAGAGAAAGAAACATCAGTTTGTTGTTCCACTTATATATGCATTCATCGATTGTTTTTTGTATGAATTCTGACTGGCAATTGAACCCCATAGCCTTGGTGTATTGGGATGATGATCTAACCAACTGAGCTACCTGGCCAGGGCCAACTCTACCTTTTTTTCTTCTCATTCAGGAGCACATTGAAAACAAATTTGTGAGAGTGATATTATTATGGAGGTAACTGTTGTAATTCACATATTTTAAAAAGTATTTGAGTATTTGGTAATTTGTATTTAGTGAGCAGTTACTAGTGACAGCTCCTAAACTGACTGCAGCACATCAGCACGGAAGACACTTGGTTTAGAGCCACTGCCTTCAGTGCCAGTTCACCTGCTTGATGCCTCCTTAGTCCAGGAAGAATGACACAGCCCGACAGAGACAAGGGGATTCCTGTGATGTTCTTATCATCAACAAATACAATTCCCTGACTTTACTGGAGGAATGTGGTACAGATAACACTTGCATGTTATATATCTCACATCCTTAGGTACCTATATCCGTTCACATTCACACATGCACACACTCCCCACTAAGACTTAAATCTTTACCTCCCATCCCCGAGATCTGTCATCTTGTGAAGTCACACAAGTATTGGCTTGATAGGGACCATATTAAAAATAAACCATTACTGCATAGGGGAGGTAGGCAAGATAGGACACCAGGGAGAGTAGTGATGAATAGAGCTAAGATATTGGATTTTCATTGTCAAATGAAGTGTTCCTCACACATAGTAGGTACTTCACTTGCTGACTCATTGAATTAGCGGTCCAGACAGACCCAAGTCTCTCTCAGAAAAAGGTAGGGGTGGATTCAGATCCTCTGAGAGACATACTAATGATGATGTCTTATTTTTTTTCTTTTTAAAAGGATGAAGAAATAGGTTGAGAGAGATTTGCCCAAGGACACAAGAGTTGAGATTAAAACTCAGATTTTTACTCTCTGTTTAATGTTCTCTTCAGTAAATTGAGTTAACTCTCAGAACAAGAGAGAAAGCAGTGTTGATCCATTGTTCCAGCTAATGGGAGCCGTTTCAGCACTGGGGATTGTTAATCTAAAAATAAAAGGCCAAAGTCAAAGGCAACAAGAATTTATTGAGATCTAATCAGGAAACAAGTAGTGTTCCAGTTAGGAGGCGAAGGCAAGGGGTATTTATGAGAATAGGAAAGGGAAAAATGACTTGAATAGAAGGAAGGCATTTTTATGGTGGTTAGTAAGCTAAGGAGGGAATGTCTGTAGGTGCAGATAAACTAACATAGCTGATGCTAATTCTAAAGAATGCCTTTAATTTTCAGTCCTAGTCTTACTGTCTGCTTTCCTGTTTGCAGACTCGTTTGGAATACGGTGCTGCTTTAGGCCCTGTCCGGAGGTTGCTTTGCCCTGTTTTAACATTCCGAAGCTCTGAGGAGTAAGATGTGCAAGGCAGCCCCTCTGGGGTGGCAGCTTCGACTCCATTTTAAGTGGCTTCAATTATATTATTTTTCCCACAGGCTGGTGAGGGAATCAGACACAAAAACCCCACTAACAACTGTACTAACAGTGTAGCAGTAAAGGTCAGGCATAGTGTTTGGGTGGCAGGGAGGGCGGAAAGGTGTCTTAGATGCTGATCCTCAAAGGATTTGACAAGTGAAAGTTGCTAGAACAGTACAGCAACATGAAAGTGCTTATTGTAATTCAGGGACAATGAGTAGTTTGGGGTGGTTCTTGAACTTGTCAGGTATGACACAGAAGATGAGGTTGGAGAAAGACAAGGATGAATAGGGTTGTTGTTTTTTTTTTCTACTTTTATTTTTTAAGCTTTTTTTCTTTTAAATTATATTGAATTGATTATGCTATTACAGCTGTCTTAATTTTTCCACCTTTGTCCCTGCCCTCACCCAGCACCCCACACTCCTTCAGGCAATCCCTACCCTTTTGTTCTTGTCCATGTTCATGGGTCATGCATATAAGTTCTTTGGCTACTCCATTTCCTATACTGAATTTTACATCCCCATGGCTATTCTGTGACTATCAGTTTGTACTTCTTAATCTGCTCACCTCTTTCACCCATTCCCCTACACCCCCCTTCCACCTACCTGGCAATAGTCAAAATTCTCTCCATGTTCATGATTCTGTCTCTGTTCTTCTTTAAAAAACAAAAGATTTTATTTATTTTTAGACAGAGGGGCAGGGAGGGAGAAAGAGAGAGAAACATCAATGTGTGGTTGCCTCTCATGCTCCCCACACCAGGGAACCTGGCCCACAACCCAGGCATGTGCCCCGACCAGGAATTGAACCAGCGACCTCTGCTTCACAGTCCAGCACTCAGTCCATTGAGCCACACCAGCCAGGGCTGTCTCTGTTCTTCTTGTTTGCTTAGTTTGTTTTTTAGATTCAGTTGTTAATAGGTATGTGTTTATTGCCATTTTAAGTTCATAATTTTGATTTTCTTTTTTGTAAATAAGTTTTCTTTAACATTTCATATAATAATGGTTTGGCGATGATGAACTCCTTTAGTTTTTTCTTGTCTGGGAAGCTCCTTATCTGCCCTCCAATTTTAAATGATAGCTTTGCTGGGTAGAGCAATCTTGGCTATAGGTCTCTGCTTTCATGACTTTGAATATTTCTTGCTAATCCCTTCTAGCCTGCAAAGTCTCTTTTGAGAAATCAGCTGACAGTCTTATGGTTGCTCTACTGTAGGTAACTAACTACTTTTCTCTTGCTGCTTTTAAGATTCTCTCTTTATCTTTAACCTTTGGTATTTTAATTGTGATGTGTGTTGGAGTGGGCCTCTTTGCAACCATCTTGTTTGGGACTCTCTGTGTTTCCTGGACTTACGTGTCTATTTCCCTCAGCAAGTTAGGGAAGTTTTCTTTCACTATTTTTTCAAACAGATTTCTAATTTCTTGCTCTTTCTCTTCTCCTCCTGGCACCTCTGTGATGCAAATGTTGGACCTCTTGAAGTTGTCCCGGAGGCTGCTTATACTTTCCTCATTTTTTTGGATTCTTTTTTCTTCTTGTTTTGATTGGTTGTTTTTTGTTTCCTTATGTTTTATATCGTTGCTTTTATTCTCAGCTTCATCCACTCTACTGTTGATTCCCTATAAATTGTTCTTTATTTCCATTAGTGTATCCTTTATTTCTGCCTGGGTCTTTTTTATGCTGTCAAGATACTCACTAAGTTCCTTGAACATCTTTATAAACAGTGTTTTGAGTTGTGTATATCTGATAAATTGCTCATCTACATTTTGTTTAGTTCTTTTTCTAGAATTTTAATCTGTTCTTTCATTTGGGCCATGTTTCTTTGTTTATTCCTTTTGGCAGCCTCCCTGTATTTGTTTCTATGTATTAGTTGTTATGACTCCTGTCTTGGTAGTATGACCCAATATAGTAGTTGTCCTGTAGGGTATTCAGTGGCATAGCCTCCCTTATCACCCAAGCTGAGTGCCTGGAGTTCATCCTCTATGTGGGCTGAGTATACCCTCCTCTTGTAGTTGGGCCTTGATTGCTATTGACAGATCAGTGGGAGGGATTTACCCAGGCCAGTCAGGTTGAAGGACTATCTGTGACCACTGACCACCAACTTCCACCCTCCATGGAGGATCAGCGGTGTAGGGGCAGGATGGCAGTGTTCCAGCGTGGTCTGTAGCTGTCCACTGGGTACATAGGCTCTGGGTTTCCCTGATGGTGCAGGCCAGGATCAACCACCACTTGTGTTCTACTTGAGGCCACCCAGTGTGAGCTACAAAGCAATCTGCAGATGGCTGCTACTCCTCCTGGGCTCGAGGTTCCCAGGCAAAACCAAACTATGATCCAAAGCTGGCTATTGCTAGTGTTGGGCCTGGGGCCATTTAGCCAGTAGTATGGTGCCTGGGGGCTCACTGAGGCTGATTACTCCTTGTTTGAGAGGATTTAGGAAGATATCTAGCCTGAGCTGAGACCAGCTATTTCTGTGGAAAAGCCACTGTTAACAACTTGGGTGGGATGTAAATTGGGTGGGGTGGAACATCAGGGATTCCCTGGAGCAAACTGTGTGAGCCAGGTTGATGTAGTCCCACCTCTGGCTCTGTAGCTCTGTGGGGAGAGGGCTCAGAAAAGGAACAATGACCTCTACCCACCTTTCTCATTTGGATAAAGCTGTGCCCCAGCTCTCACCCTGATGCCAAACACTTCTATTACTCCCCATATGCCACTGGTGCCTTTCAAGCTGCTACCCCAGTGCTGGAGCTCAGAGGGAGTGAGTCTGAGTTAAGTCCACGTACAGGCCCTTTAAGAGGCACTTCTTGGAAATTTTAGTTCCTTTCAATGACTCAAACACTAAGGATCAGGTTTTTAGAGGCCTTGAATTCAGTCACTCACTTTTCATTTATCATACATCGGTTTGGTATTTACTAGGTAGTAGGCATTAGATAATTCAGTTATGGTTGATCAGTTCTTGCTCTTGAGGAAATCACAGGTGCTTGTTTCATCTCTGTCATTTTATAGAGACTTATAAAGCATCAATGAAGGGAGGGAATGGTGAGGCTAGAAAAAAATCTCAGGTTATGACACTGGGCTGTGGGAATGGCCGGAGAGTCTAAGCCCCTTTGGGCTTACTCCTGTTTGCTCTGGATGTCTTCCACCTGGACCCAGACTCTCACTTGTCCCTGTCCTCTCAACCCTTTGCACTCCTGTGCCTCTCCCTTTACCGCCAAACTCCTAGAACTAGTTTTCTGCTCTCGAAATTATCACCACTCATTCCTCACCCATTGGCTTCTACTTTCATCACTACTTGAAAGCTCTCTCACCTGGATCAGCAATGATGTCCTTGTGGCTAATTACAGTGGACTTTTGGTTCTCGCCTTATATATCCTCTTAGTATTTGATGGTCGTCCACTCCCTTTTTATTGCTTCATTCTTGCTTTCATTAATTCCAACTCTCATTTTTTCCTCCTACCTCTCTTGGTGCTCCTTGCTAGTCTCTTTTATAGTTTTCTCTCCGGCTAGCACTTGAAAGTTTATGTTCCTCAAGGTTTTGTCCTATGCTCTCTTTTTCACTCCGTGTATTCTTTCTGGGTTGTCTCATTTATTTCCAGAGCTTCGTTTGCCTCCTGTCATATGCCGATGACTCATATCTCTGCCCATCCCTGACCTTTCTTCTGGGTTCCAGACCCACACAGCTAACTATCTGTTTGACATTTCTGTTTAAAATGGAGTTCATTATCTTTCTCTCCCAAGTTCTCCTTCGTGGTCTGGATCTGCCTAGCATGGAGATCCTTCCCTAACTGAAGGCTATTGTAGACTACTAGCTTCAAAGGACATAAATACAGGAAAGAAACAAGCCAAAAAGAAAATGAATCTCAGGAAACCAAATTCTATTTATTTATTTAAAAAAATTATTATGAGGCCTGGCTGGTGTGGCTTAGTGGATGGAGGGCTGGCCTTCGAACCACAGGGTTACCAGTTTGATTCCCAGTCTGAAGCACATGCCTGGGTTCCGGGCCAGGTCCCCAGTGGGAGGCGTGTGAGAGGCAACCACACATTGATGCTTCTTTCCCTCTCTTTCTCCTTCCCTTCTCCTCTCTACAAATAAGTGAATAAAATCTTTAAAAAAATTTTTTCATAATATGAAAAATAACACAATTGTCAGGATGGCTGGTGACGTGGGCTGTGAAAGAATTCCCAAAGAGAGGAAAAGGCAGTTTTGTTTACTTTCCAAGAGAGGATAGGAGCTGGTGTGAAGAGATACACCAGCAGCAAAAAAGTTGGAGCTATGAGTTTTTATTGGGTGATAAAGGAGGAAGAGGATGGAGCTAGGTAATTAGTTGTAAATTAGGAGGTTTCTGGCCAGTTGTGCAGGCTTCTCTTTGTTCTGCTGTTATCTTTGGCTTCCAGGTCCAGGCGCTCCTGTCCGGCATGTCTTATTTGTAGAAGTTTTAAAACACCTGCGTGGGGGGTGCTTTTAGTAATCTCTGCAGTCCTGAGAATAGAGAATTATGCCTGACAGACTCGAGGAAGTGATAGCTATCTCTAGTAAAGAGGACCTGAAAGGAGCTTTTTTTGTCCTTTCAACAAGCATAGAAAATCACACCAAACACTCGCACAGCTTAACTATTAGCTGGGAGTACTCCAGTAACTGCCGTATGTGTCAGGAGACAGAACTTGCAGCCACTCCAGAAGTCCATCACGTGTGCCCCTCAACGATGACCCATATCTGTCCCCCTAGGAAAATGACTAGCCTGACTTTTATAGTAGTATCTTTTTTACATTTACCTGAAGTTTTGTCAGTTAAGTATAAACACTATAGTTTAGTCTTCCTTTTTTTCTGTGCGGATATATGTTTTAAGTCTCCTTTAATCCATAGACTTCCCCTCTATTTCCTTTTTTGCCCCCCTTGCAATTTATTTGGCCAAGCAACCAGATGGTGGTTCTGTTGAGTTTCAGATGCAACTGGATGCAACAGGCAGGGTTTGCTGTTGCATCTGAATTTGTCAGGAAACCAAATTCGTAGAGAAAAGCTCTTCCAGGCAAGTCGAAGCAGGTACCCCAACCTTTGCTTTGGTCACCGAGTTCTTGTCCTTGAATGTTCCGGGCCAGATCCCCAGGGGTGATGATCATCCTCATCACCCCTCGTTCTTGTGGGGAGGCAGGACAGAGAGGAGCCTTGAGCTTTGGCAGGTAGAGCTCAATAAGAAGGAGCTGTACTTAGGGCTGGATGCTTCCTAGAGTTCCAGGAAGAAGAAGGCTTCTCTGAGCTTCAGTTTTCTCACATGTAAAATGGAGATAATGGGAAGATAAATGAAAGAATACATAGGGCCCTGGCTGGCATGGCTCAGTCGGTTAGGTGTCATCCTGCAAACTGAAAGGTCACTAGTCAATTTCCAGTCTGAGCAACTGCCTGGGTTGCAGGTTCGGTCCCACCTGGGTTTGGTCCCCAGTCGGGATGCATGCAGGAGGCAACCAGTCGATGATCCTCTTCCTCGCTCTCTTCCTACATTCCCCTCTTTCTAGAATCAATTTAAAAAAAAAAGGAACATGTAGGCCCTGGCTGGAGTGACTCAGTGGATTGAGCACTGGCCTGGGAACCAAAAGGTCATCACCAGTTCGATTCCTGGTTAGGGCACATGCCTGGGTTGGGGCCAGGTCCCCATTTGGGGGCGTGTGAGAGGCAACTGGTCCATGTATCTTTCACACATCGATGTTTCTCTCTCTCTCTTTCTCCCTTCCTGTCTCTCTCTCTCTCTCTCTCTCTAAAAAAAAAAAAAGAATACATAGGAACACTCTTAGTATGACTGACTGAACCACAATGTTAATCTCAGAAATGCTTATTGAATTGCCAAAGGTCATTAGCTAGTAAGGGTCATGATGATAATTGGAGCCTAAAGTTAATGAATTTTGCACTAAATCAGGTTCTAGAAACATCAGTGGTTTTAAAAAAGTGAGAAACAGCTTTGTTGTCTGTTCACATATATAATTCCTACAATTTCTACCCGGCTTCTAGCCACAGGAGGGGAAAAGAGTCTAAAAATATGCATTGGTACCAATTTCTGTTTTTGATATGGGTAATTAACAACCAAAAACAAAGCTGTTAATTGCCACTCTTATCAATGGGTGGTCTTTCACGTAGGTTGCTTAGATGTGAAAAAACAATGGTGTCACTGAAGCTGTGTTTGTTCCCTGCTTGGCCACGTCACCCTGGTTGGTCCAGTCCCAGAGAGTTCTGGACAGTTCTGGGCAGGAGAGATTAGAATGGGCTGTGTTCTGCCCAGAGCCTTCCCGGTCACCCACGTGGTGGGGTGCACTCCTTCCCCTGGCATTCACCATGGCCACCAAAGGCTGAGTAGCCCCCTTTCTTTGGGCATTTAAAATGTACCAGCTCAGGTTTCTGAGGGACCAGCTCTGGCAACCAGGCAGATACTTGTGTTGAAGGAGCAGGACCTGGTTAGCCTTGGGCCCTGTGACCTTGGGCAAACCACAGCCACTCTGGGCTTCAGCCTCATACACTGAAGTAAAAGGGTTGATGGAAATAAACTGAGATTCCCTCTAGACCTCCATTTTGTGATTCTCTTCTTCCAGAAATGTTTTCTCAGCCCTACAAGATGACAAAGATGAAGCTGATCTGGTCTCTGCCCTTCATTAATTCATAATTACAATGCCACTGCTTTCTTGATAGCAAACTACAGTACTTGGTTTATCCCAGCTTCCTCACTTGAAAAATTGGGGTAAACCTACCTGGAAGAGTTATTATAAAGACAGATAAACAAACATATATAGCTACTGTTTTTTAAAAGATTTTATTTACTTATTTTTAGACAGAGAGGAAGGGAGGGAGAACGAAGAAGAGAAACATCAATGAGTGATTGCCTCTCGCATGCCTCCTACTGGGGACCTGGCCTACAACCCAGGCATGTACCCTGACTGGGAATAGAATCAGCAACCCTTTGGTTCACAGGCTGGCACTCAGTCCACTGAGCCATACCAGCCAGGGCATATGTAGCTATTGTTTAGTAGGCCCAATTGAGTGGTTGCTGTTGATATTATAGTTGTTTCTCTGGCAGCTATGGAGGTTTGTGAAGAGCCAAGGCCAGACATCCCTGTGCCATCCTGTGATCAGCACATCTGGAATTGTCTGGTCAGGTGCCTTGTAGACATGTCTCTGTGTGTCAGGAGCTGTCCTTCCTGATAAGGGAGTCTGCATGTGACCTTGTGTTCATCGCACCCAGCCCTAACTGGCTCTGCACATTAGCCTGTCCAAAGGAATTGTCTTGTTTGAGCTGGCAGGTGCTAGAAGCTATCAGTGGGATTGCCTCTGGTGCAGCTTCTGACTGGCTTTGCCTTTAACATATACTTATTAAACTAACTGTGAAAGCAAATAAAATGCAATGTCCTTCCCCACAGTCTGAACCCAAGGCCTGTATACAATAGCTTGGAGCAGAAATAGCCAGATTGCCATGGTAGAGAAAGGGCCTGACCTGATCCTCACTTCTCCCTGTGCCCCGAATCTGTCCTGAATCTATCCTAACCCATCCTGTGGCATCTCCATCCCTCTCTTCTCTTTTCCCTTAAGGCACACTCAGGACCTGCTGTCCTGAAATAACCTTTTCTTGACCCTGGTGCTTCCATTTACATGAGAGAGGCATCCTGGAAAGTAGAAAGAACTTGGACTTGGAGTTAGTGGACCTGCATTCAAATCCTAGCTGTGCCACATACTGGCCTATGTGACCTCTGGCACCACACTGTCCACATAAGAAACGTCCAAACCTATAGAGAATTTTGTTGAGTTTATTTGAACCAAACTGATGACAATTGCTGGGAAGCTAGATCTCAATGGATTGAAAAAATGCTCCGGAGAAAAGTGGTTTTGCTGCTTATCTTATATACATTAGAATCAAGGGAGGGTTCCATGGAATCCATTGGTAATAGAGTAAGGGGGCAGGAGAACACAAACGGGGTGGGGGGTAGGAGGAAAACCTCTGGGATTGGATAAAAAGGGAAGAGACATACTTCTACATTTGTGGGTACAGGATAGTTAAGAATTATAGCACATAGAGACTGTGTGTGTGCCTTTAGAGGTCTAGAAAAGGAGATGACTCAGACATTTCAAAAGTATGCTACCTTAGCTGTAAAAAGTTAATAAACAGGCTCACTCTTAAGGTAAAGATTGACCCTTTGTTAAAGAAGCTACAGACCTAGGATGTGACTACCCCCGTTACTCACCTTTAGTAGGGAATTTTTATGTTCCCACCACCTTATGTGTTTACTTTCAATCTCTGAACTTGTAGGGTGCCTGTTGTACTCACTTTCCCTAAGCTTGTCAGGTTAGTATGTGGCCCCTTTTTGTCCACATCTTATACTCTCTTTAAGTCTCCATTTCTACCTGCTTAGAATGGGTCTATAGAATGTCAGGATGATATCTAATTAGTGCTGAGTAAGTGAACGCTTCTTCCCCCAGGTTCTGTGGTACCATCAGCCTGGGTCCTTTCCCAGACCCTCTCTGTCTACTGTCCCCAACCATGATACCTCTTGAGCTCTGACTTTCTTCTTTCCTGCTCAGGATCTCATCTATTCCAGCCCTGTGGACATAGCCCGCAAGGTACTAATTGTCCTGAGGACATTTTTGAGGATGAATGAGGATGTTCAAGTGGGTGGTCTCATACGGGGTCACTTCCTGCTGATCCTACAGCATCTGCTGGTGGAACATGGGGCTTCCCCGTCGGAAGGTCAGTCTGCAGCTGCTGGGGGCACATTTTGACCTGAAAGTCAGTATGATATAGGCGTCTCTGCCCTGATAAATCAATCAGCCAGTGTGGGATCAAGCTAAATTTTACCTCCTTCCTCTCTTTGGAGAGTGGGTGCTCAACATATTTGGTATGAGGGGGGTGTTAGTGTGAGTATTTTTGTGTTTAATGATTGTGTGTAGCATGGGTGGGTGTGTTTGATGTATGTGTGCATGTCCCCACCCTACGTGGCATGTGCTCAGAGCTGTCACAAGAATGGCAGCCTCCAGTTGGGAAGAAGAAAGCTGGAAATGTGGGGGAGGTGAGGCAGGCAGCAGCAGCCAGCAGGAGCCTGGGAGGGGGTGGATCTGTGATGTACCGGAAGCTCCCAGTGAGATCCAGAAGGATAGTTTCCAAATCTGAAATGGGACTCCCTGGAGTCAAGGAAGCTTGATGTTTGGCATAGGATGGAGACACTGAAAAGGTTGGGGTTGGTTTGTCTTATCCTATTTTTAGAAAGTTGAATTTTTAAATTAAATTTCCAAGCAATTTAGTGCTTAGAAATTGGAGGAGAGCTGTGGCACTTGGTCTAGTCCTGACTGGAGGTGGGGTTTGGAAATAGATTTAAGGGTGTCTCAAGGAACTGAATACTTTCTTTGCAGGGAAGCATAAACCACATGCCAACTGACAACAGTGTTGGAGAGCCATGAGATTTAGTGGAAGCATGTAATAGAAAGACTGTGGGCATTGAATTCAGATTTGGGTTCAAGTCCTGGCCCTGCCACTTATTAGCTGTGGGACCTTGAAGAAGTCACTCAGCCTCTCTAGGCCTCAACTTTCTTTACTGCAAAATAGGAATAACAGTCCCTGTTTCACGTGGTTTTAAGGGGATAAAGGGAAATACTGAATTTTTGTTACCCAGCCCCGATCTGGCACTCAGTATCTCAGTTGTCCCTGTACCCAATGAAGAAGGAAGAAGGAGGAAGTGGGATAAATCCTAACAAACCATTTGTAGCCGGATGGGTATCTGTCTGACCTTGAACTGATCTGAGCATCAGGCCTCTGACCAGCCCTTCTTCTTCACAGTCTCAGGTAACCTGCCATTGCTGCTGAGCCTCCTTTCTTTAGTGCAGCTAAGGAACGAATCAGAACAAGAACTGGACAGCATGGCCATGAAGCTCCTCCACCAAGGTGCCAGCTGTTTGGTGCAGTGCTCGGGGGTCTGGGGCCGGGTGGGCTGGGGGTACTCCTTTCTTCCCTCTTTTCATCCCTTTGGAAGAAGCTAATGAATGTTCCCATAGGCTTCTTGCTAAGGGACCTTTTGGATCTTTCTCTGCTGTTCCCTAGGAGTGTTTGGGAGACACTCCCCAAAATAGGTGTATATATAAAATTATGTGATATGCACAAACACTGGAGTTGGGAAGGCCTGGGTTTGTTCTTAGGTTCATCACTAGTTGTACAACCTTGGACAGTCACCTAGTCTCTGTGAACCTTAAGTTCCTCATGGGTAAAATAATACTACTTCCCGATGTAGGTTTGAGATAAGGAATGACTGTACATACAGAATCCACACAGTGTTTGACACACAGTGGGCCTACAATGGATACTGTCTGTGTAGATAGTTTTTTCTGGCACAAGCTTAGTTCTTCACCTCAGCCCCACAGCTGACTCAGGGTTTGATAGTCCAGTTCACAGTTCTCTAGGCCTCTTTTCTACCCCCACCCTAAACCTTATTAGGACTTTTCCTTGCTCATTAATTCAGTTGCCACTTCATAGGTGATGCCCTCAGGAAGATTTATTGAGGAAAGGTTGAAATTAATAGGAAAAAATGGCATCTTCAGTACCTGTGAACTGTCAGGTCCTTTGGCCACAAGTGAGGATGGTTCTTTTCCTGCCTGGAGTTCAGACCTCATGAGAAGATCAGTGTCAGGCTCAAAAAGGACCTGGACCTGTAGGCCCAGCTTGGTGCTGGTCATTGTTGGCCTGTCTGTCAGGTCAAGAATGACACTCAGCTGGGAGTGAGGTCTGTGTGTGACAAAATTAGCCATCAAAGGGTCTCTGAGAGGGGGGAATAATGGGCTGAAACATGCACGTTAAATGTAATACACATTTACATATAACCACTGAGTACTTTTAATTGAGAGTTCTTGTGGTAGAGGACTATAGTTCAGGGGTGAGGGTATGTGTTTTTTTTGGGGGGTGGGATAGTGAGCCTGATTGTCTGGTTGACCACAGGCCAATTAGAAGTCAGGTATGATGTGGTTGACAAAAAGGTGAATGGAAACTTAGGTAGGATTTATATTAGAGTCACGGGAATAAGGGAGCAGGGAGTGGCAATTCCCAGGAGGAAAGGGATGTGTTCTCTGTACTTTATGGTGTAGTAACTGCTCTGATGAGGGCTTGCTTTGAGAGGTTAAGGAAGGCCTCATGGGAGAGGTGGACTTTCACCTGAATCTTGATTGCTGAATAGGAATTAAGGAGTTAGCCAGATGTAGGGTGATGTGAGAGAGAGAATATGGCAAGTTCAGGGAACTCATATGGATGGTTGCAGAGCTCCTCTGGGAGCTCTGGGAGCAATAGTGCCCCATTGCTGGGAGAATTTGGAGCCTGGGTCTTCTGCCTGTTAAGGGTAGCAGGTTGGCCTAGATCACCTCTGCACAGCCTCCAGCCTGGAGTGTGTGCTGGCGTGAGCACTGTTACAGGATACCTCTTGACCACCCAGACTTGTGCAGTCTACTCTCATGTGCAGTTATGGGCTGCCTGCCAGGTGTTTATTCGGGTGGAGAGTGTGGAGAGTGTGAAGATGACTTCAGGTTTATCACTGTGTTTCTGTTCATTGGCTGTAATACCGAGGACATTTAGTTTGTGTTTGGTCCCCAAGACTGAAGTCTGAAATTAGTTGAAAGCCATTATCTGTGAGAAGGGTGTCTGGGGACTCTCGTCTTTTGCAGTGAGCAAGCTGTGTGGGAAATGCAGCCCCACTGACATGGACATTCTGCAGCCCTCCTTCAACTTCCTGTACTGGAGCCTTCACCAGACTACCCTGGGCAGTCAGAAAAGAGGTGCTGGGGCCCAGGCTGTACTAGTGAGGAGGAGGGGTGCTGGGCAGTGTATGTGGCCCTTGCTGCCCTCAGTTTTCCCATCTTAAAAAAATAAGGGGGGATGTGGCTGGACCAGATGGTCATAAGGGCCTTTCTGGTTCTGATAACCTGTGGTTCTGGAATGAAATTGGGACCCTTAGAACCTCTAGCTTATCCTTGGGTTCATTCACTGTGTATGTGAAGCTCCCATTGGGTTGCTACCTAACCACCATGATGGGATCCTGTATAACTCATGTGGCCCCTGCCTTGCTGGACCTTCTACAGCTGCTGCAGTGCTCCTGAGCAATACATCCCTGATAGAGCTTCTAGAGAAGATGCTGGCACTTACCTGGGCTGAGGAAGGCTCTCCCAGGACCACGCTCCTCTGCTCTGCCTGGTTGCTCACTGCCTCCTTCTCTGCCCAGCAGCACAATGGCAATCTCCAGGTTAGTCCGTAACCCCTGTGGCTTTGGGACACAGAATGGCATAAAGATCCTAAATTCTTGCCCTGGCAGGTGTGGCTCAGTGGATTGAGTGCTGACCTGCAAACTGAAAGGTCACAAATTTGATTCCCAGTCAGAGCACATACTTGAGTTCTGGGCCAGGTCCCCAGTTAGGGGGCATTCAAGAGGCAACCACACATTGATGTGTGGTTGCCCTTTCCCTCTGTTTAAAATAAATAAATAAATAAATAAATAATCTTATTTTAAAAGTTTAAAAAAATAATGAAGTGACCTCTAGGTGGCAGATCTATGCTATAGCAGAACTGCAGGTGTGCGGGAACCTTTCCTGCTTTTCTGTGTGAAGCACATAGACCTCCCCATATCACTGACAGTCACTGCCTGGGTGGAAGCCTGCCCCGTGTCCTTGGCCCTGCCTTGGCCCTCAACTCACGACTAGCCACTTACATAACTACCTTCACTTTTCGTCCTTCCCACTGCCCTAGAGTTTAGACCTGTTCTTCTTCACTACTAATGTGGCCTCTTCATAATCTCCTGGCACCCCCCTCCCCACCTCCTCCACATCTGCCCCCGAAGCCACAGTCTGTCCAAACTTCCCCTCTGCCTACACTCCTTTGGCTTTTTGTTCTGCACATGGCTGCTGAGACCCTTCTCACCTAGCCCCTCTGCAACCTTGTCTTCTGCCATTCCACCGCCTGCCTGTCCTCTGACCAGGTGTTTTCAATTCTCCCAATCAACTGTGCTCTTTCCCATCTCCATTCCTATGTTTGTTTGTTTTTGATTGATTCTTAATAGCCTTCATTTTTAGGACAGTTTTAGATTACAGAAAAATTGAGCATATAGCACAGAGAGTTCCCATATTATTAGAGAAAACCCCCAAACAGTTTCCTCTATTAACATTTTACATGAGTGTGGAATCGCCCTAACTTTACATAAGTTGGTTCTTCTGTCTAGAACCACCAGCCTACAAACGTTTTTTGAGGAACTGCTTTGTGCCAGAGTGTGAGAGAACCAGGCAGAGAGGAAGTGCTTCCTGCAGCCTGTGCTCCCAATGAGGGATGCAGAGTGGGCTCATGGCCTTGAACCGGCCACCCCCACTAACCCCTCAGGGCACTGCTTCTTTTTTAAAGTTTATTTCTTTTTTTAATTTTATTTATTTATTTTTAGAGATAGTGGAAGGGAGGGAAAAAGAGAGGGAGAGAAGCACCAATGTGTGGTTGCCTCTCATGTGCCCCCTATTGGGGACCTGGCTCACAACCCAGGCATGTGCCCTGACTGGGAATGGGACCGGTGACCCTTTGGTTCCCAGGCCAGCACTCAGTCTACTGAGCCACACCAGCCAGGGCATAGGGCACTGCTTTAACTTTAAGGATCATATTCACCAATGCTGCTCTTCAACTGTTCCTCAAAATAGCTCTGGAGGGAGTGAAAGCAGGTGACATTGTCCCCATTTCATAGCTGAAAGAAGTAAGTGCAATAGCTTGCCCATGGCCGCACAACTGGTCAGTGACAGAGCCAGGATTTTGATTCTGGACTGCCTGACTCCAGATCTAAGTTAGTTAGATGGTGGTCTGAGGCAGAGACTAGACCACAGAAGAGGCCTTGGAAGGCTCCCTGGTGGAAGAGATCCTGGAGGATGGGGGAGATTTAAGAGAAGCAGGGTTCTTTCTCCAGGTAAGGGTTTGATTTCCCTCCTCAGATTCCGGAATCCAAGGCTGGTGAGGCACACAAGACCATGTGTGACCTCCTCTGTTGTTCTGGATGCAGCTGGGATGTGTGGGTGGGTAGAACTGATATTGGGGTAGGTCATTTTCTGTCTAAGCTCCCAGAATATGGGGGCTATCCTTTTACCCTCTGCCCTGCCAGGTCCACCAGACACTGTCCGTGGAACTGGACCAAGTATTGAAGGCCCTCAGCTTTCCAAAGAAAAAGGCTGCGCTGCTCTCAGGTGTGGGCTCAGGGGCCTGTAGCAGTGAAAGAAAAGCTTTCCCCTTGATTCTGAGGTGGATCACCCCTCCCAGACCAGCCTGTGGTCACCCCACTGTTATCAACATTGTTTCCCCCTCTGACAGAGCTGGGTGGAGGTGGGGAAGAAGGCAGGGACCAGGTATAAGGGGTTTCTTGCTTTCAGCCACTATCTTATGCTTCCTGAGGACAGCCCTGCAGCAAAGCTTTTCCTCTGCCCTGGTGACTCTGGTGCCCTCAGGGGCCCGGCCACTGCCAGCCCCTGAGGACACTGTCTTAGCTCCACTGGGAACATCACAAGTACTGTCCTTGGTCATTGGACTGCAGAATCTCTTGGTGCAGGTAAGGCCTTTGCCAGGTGGGTCCCTAGTAGTGGAGCCTGCTTCTCCCAGGACAAGAGCAGGGAGAAATGGCTGCCTCTCAGGGCCTGGAGGGTGGATTGATTGGGACTTTTAAAGTTACAGTAACAGAAATGAAACTCAGCCTGGCTCATAACTGAGAAATCCAGGGGTCAGTGCTGGCTTCAGGCAGAACTGGATCCCAGAGACTCAGACAATGTCATCAGAACTGTCTCTATCTTTGGGCTTAATTGTCATGGGATGGCAGGATGACCAACAGCTGCCCCTGGCTTATATCCTTCCAGCAAAAAGGTTTCTCCTTTTCCCAGCAGTCCCCAGAATTGAGTCTCATTAGCCTGGCTTGGGTAATGTGCCAATCACTGTGGCTGGGGCATGGGATGCTCTGATTGCCCTGGCTTGGGTCAGCGCCCTCTCCTGGAGGCTGGGGCTTATGGTCAGCTCCCCATAACTTACGTGGAGCAAACATGAGAGAGGGATGGTCTGCAAAAGAAAACCGTTCCCAGGAGGAGGAGGACTGGATCTGGGGCAAGCAAGTACAGAAGATGTCTCCCCAGGAGGGGTTTGTGTTTTACAGCTTAGAGGAGTTTTGAAGATCGTTGTTCATCCAGCCAGCAGATCTATGAAGAGTGGTGAGGTCATGGAGATAAGTCAGATGCCTGCCTTTGAGTAGTAATAGTCATAGGGAGGATGGTGCCTTGTGGACAGGGGGTGTAACACAGTGTGTGGTCAGTGCTGAGCTAAAGCACTGTACTGTGAAGGCACAGGTTGTAACTAATAGGCTGGTGTAGGGTGAGTGTGGGCCTGGCTGTCAGATACTTCCTGGGAGAGGTGCTTGAACTGGGCTAGAAAGACCAAGTGACTTGTCCTAGGTTGCCAAAGACAGGGGCATCAGAGGTGGTATTGATCTGGACAGCAGCACCATTTCAATCTCTATTATGGATTCGTTCTCTGTCCCTGGCCTTGTGGCCTGTTTCCTACTCTTGATTTTTGTCTTTTAAGGAGCTTATTGTCTATTATTTTCAAATATGAGCTCATCACTGTAGGGTGACGGAGGCCTCAGACATTTATGCTGCTTAGTTAGACTTGGACTCTCTTTTCCTGCCCTTTGGCACTTGTTCAAGACAGATAGTCACACATCCACATGGTCTGATCTGATGGCAAGGTACTCACAGGACAAGAAGAGGGAAGTAGGGCAGCCTGCAAATGAGTGAGAGGAGTCTCAGAGACTTCTTGGGGGGCCTTGAGTAGAGTAGGTCCCACTCAGTACCCAGATAATGACTGCATATGTATGATGTGGCTATTGATTGTGGGAGATTATGTTTAAGGATTGGTCCCCACTGGGCCTGTGCACAGGTTGAGGAAGTTGGGAAATGCAAGGAGTTAGTGGGTGCTCCAGGAGTGGGCCCCCTATGCTGGCTCTGTGGTTGTGAGTCTTATCCTGTCAGCACATCTATGTACAACATTCACATTACTGTGCAAATGCCACCAGCATCCATCTCTAGAACTTTGTAGGTGCGCAGGCCAGAGTCACACATCTGCATCATAGCCCCTGGCTGGCCCCTTCCTGTAGCCCCTAACTGTGAAGTAGTTTAGCAAGTTGATCCTCATTTTCTCTATCTGCAAAATAAAAGTCAGCATTAAGCAATGTGGGCCTCTGTGCAGGAATGGAGCATAGTGGAGGGAAATTTGGTTGCAGTGAGGATGGAGACAGTGTCCAGGGTTCCCTGCGGTGGGTCACATGGGGGGAAGAGGACAAGTCTGTGGCAGTGGAGTGTCCGAAGAAGGGCTGTGGTCCCTGGTGTGATTTGGGTGGCACAAGAGTAAGGAGGAGCCAGGGGCAGACTTCTGCTTAGTTTTAAAAGGGTCACATGACTGTAAATCTCTGAGTACCTTCCAGAGCAGAAAAGAAATAGGTTTGTTCTGGGTTTTTCTGGAGATGGAGACGTAGGCCAGTGAGTGGAGTTACAGGAAGGTAGGAAGAGGCTCTTTCTCGTGGCCAGGACTGTCTAATGGTAGATGGGGAGGAATGGAGAGGAGTGTCTTGTGATTGGGGGCTTCTGAGCAGAAACCAGGTGTCCCCAGCAAGAACTGCTAGAGGGTGGGAAGGACATTGGTTTAAGTGATGACCTTAAGGTTTCTTTCAACACTGGAATTCTGTTTGAGGGGAAGGGAATGTTCACAAAACAGAGGCCCAGGAGTACACTGTGGAAGGACAGACCCAAGTCACTGAGGAGACTGGAAGGAGAATTAAAAGTAGCAATGTCAGTAAACATTATATAGTTGGCACTTTTCAGTTTCCCAAATCCTTTATATCTGTGACCTCATGGTTCTCACACAAGTCAACCTTATGAGATAGAAAACTGTAGATCAGAGAGGTCATGTGACTTCCACAAGGTCACACAGCTTGTGGGATGACCTGAGATTAGAGGTGGAGGAAGAGCAAATGAAGTTCTCAAGGGGCTCATTTCCTGGCAGAGCTGGGCAGTGGTCTAGTTTGTCGGGGGCACAGCAGCCCTGGGGATGCAATGAAGAGAACTCCAAGAATTATGTGTGGTTAGAAGGAAATACTGGGTAAACTGGGGCAGAAGGTGAGACCCCTGGTTGGGACTAGAGGGTCAGTGAGGAGTGCTCCAGTCCCATATCCCACCATCTACCAATTTGAACCATTTGGATGGTAGACAGAAGTCAGATGAAGATCAAAACTTCCATTTTATTGGTAAATCCCAAGGGAGAAAATGGCTATTATCTAAGGACACTGACCTTCTGACAATCTCACCCCAGAATTAAATGTACTCACCCAGTCATAGGCAGAATTCAACAATCTCGGACTCCTTTCCTCACCTCCTGGTGAGCCTACCCTTCGGCCAAGAGTAGACCAAACCATCCTTCTCTATAGACTGTGGGTTCAAGTCAGTGTCTGCTGTAGAGGCCGAGCTGAGTGTATTTCTCCTCAAAGAATCATCTATTATTCTAGTCGTTTCTCCTTCTATGGGAAGGAAGTGGATATGGGCAAAGGTGGGTGTTACTGTGGGAGAGGAAACGTGAGGATGCTCTGAAGTGGTGGTAGGTGGTTTGTGTCTCCGGAGGAGAGGGGGACTGCAGGGTTTTGAACTTGCTGAGTAGCCTGTGCTGAGGGGAGATAGGCTGCTTCCTCCACCCAGGGTCCCAGTGCTCAGACGCACCCTTAAGTATGCACTAAACAGGTGTTGACAAGTATCACATTTAAGGGGATACAGTGGCTTACCCTGCTCAGAGCAGTCACGTGTCTCCATCTGGCCCTGCACCTGGAGGTTTGGAATGAGGCTCTCTGGATTGGTTGGTTTTGCTTTCTATAATTTTCTAACCAGGGTCAGACAGTCTCCATGCTTTTTCAGGCTGACTTCTGTGATTCCAGTGCAGCTGCCACATCCCTGGGGAGTCTTGTGGGAGGCAAAGTGTGGACCTGAGACATGTCCTTTGTGCTCAGACTTTGCTTTCTGGTTGGGGTGGAAGTGGAATGTGTTAGTTTGGAAACCAGGGAGCTAATTAGTTTTAGCAGACTTGAGGCTTTGAGTGAAAGGATCATTCCTACAAGAGCAGATGTTGATGTCAGGTTAAGGGTCTAGGAGAGTGGGAGGTAGGGAGGACGGGGAGATAACCTTTATTGACTGCCTACTCTGTACAAGCACTTGAGCTGTTATTTATTTGTCACGACTTTGTAAGGTAGCAATTACTATCTCAGTTTTATAGACAAGAAAATAGTCCTGGAGACACTAAGTAACTTGCCTAAGGTCACAATTCAAACCTAAGTCTTTTGGTTACAAGACCCAAGTTCTTTCAGTGTCTCAAGAAGCACATCTTGTGAATAGGAGCCATTGTTGCCTGAGAGACAGTCCCTGGTTTTCCTAATGCTCAGCAGCCCCAGCACCTCACCCTCCATCCTGGAAGCCCTTGCTGGTTGTATAGGGTAATA
>PVKM010008625.1:0-38616 GCA_004027735.1 Carollia perspicillata
TCTTTCTTTCTTTCTTTCTTTCTTTCTTTCTTTCTTTCTTTCTTTCTTTCTCTCTCTTTCTCTCTCTCTCTCTTTCTTCCCTCCCTCCCTCCCTCCCCCCTCTTTCTTTCTCTCTTTCCCTCCCCTTCCTTCTCTTTCTTTCTCTCTCTTTCTTTCTTTTCCTTCATTCCTTCCTCCCTCCCTCCCTCCCTCCTTTCCTTCCTCTCTCTCTCTCTCTTTCTCCTTTCTTTCTACCTTTCTGTCTTATCTTCACCCAAGGATATGTTTATTAATTTTTTAGAGAGAGAGGTAGAAACAGACAGGCAGGCAGACAGACATTGATGTGAGAGAGAAACATTGATTAGTTACTTCCCACATGTGCCCCAGGGATTTAACCTGCAACCTAGATGTGTGCCCTAACCACAATCAAACCAAAAACTTTTTGGTGCATGGGATGATGCTCCAACCAACTGAGGCACACCAGCCAGGATGTGCTTTATAAAGCTGCGAACTAGCCTCTCCACTTATGCTTTGGCAAACTTTCCCACCCCAGATACTTCCCTTTTTGTGGCTAATAGGACTTTGCAATGGAGAAAGACACAGGTTAGAATTTCAGACCTGCCCATTACTATCTCTAATGCAGCCTTGGATAGATTGTTTCCCCCTTCTGAACCTCAACTTAGTTATCTGTAAAATGGAGATACTCATAATATCTACTTCCTTTGTTGTAGCGATGCCACATATCCTGTGATTAGAAAGCAAGTGCAAATACTAGAGTAGTTTGGCTTAGGAGCTGGGGAGAAAGACAGGGAGGGATGTATAATACAGGCATTGTGAAAAGGAAGGACAGAACAAGAAATAGAAAAAGGTATAGAAATGGAGGCAGAGGATATAAAAGTGAGATTTTGTTTGCTTGCAGGTCATTAGTGGAGGGGTCTATTTCCCTTACTGCTCTCCATCTTCTTGGAGTCTTTCCTGGAGTCTCTGTTCTTTTAGCCCTCATTCCCCATCCCCCTTGCCATGATTTCTGAGAGAGGGGTCTTCTGTGGCTCATGGTGAATGGGTGAGATTAAAAAAGAGAAAAAAAAAGAACCTTTCCCCTCAATCACCCTGTTTCTTTGGCTCAGAGCACTTTCTCACCGATATTGGCATAAGCCTCCCTGGTCTCTTCATCACCTTCTATGTCACACAACATCCTGCTGAACTGTTCGCAGTTGATGGTGTCCATGTCAGGTTCTGTGGGAGAAAAGCCCCTTGAATAAAGGAAGAAAGATCTGGGAAGAGGGTTAGTGGGGAAGGTGGGAGAGACAGGTAGGACTGGGAGACAGCCTCATTAAGAGCGAGTTTCTCGGAACTGTCCTTGGTGCTGACCGGAGCTCAGTGACTGCACTTACTACAGAGGTTGCGGCCTGTCAGGTTGAGGGGTTGGGAGGGGACTGAGGGAAGAGAGCCCACCTGAGCAGAGCTCTGTCTCTTCTTCTCCAGCCAGGTCCATCTGGTCATAGAGGTGGTAGAGCTGGAAAGGGTCAGCATTGCTGTTAAGAAGCTCCAGGTACCCGCCTTCCAGAGGCCCCAAATCCATGGTGACACACTGTCCACTGCCTGGAAGGGAGACGTACTAGGTCACCTCACAGAATGTCGAAAAGGTGCAAAGAATTAACATAGTTTCAAGTCGAGTCACTTGATAAAGGATAGGGCAGCAGAAGCTAAAGAAAGTGAGCAAAAGTGCTCATTCGCCACCTTGTATACGCTCAGGGCAGTGGGAGGAGAAGGCCATACTTCCTTCCTCCAAGAGACTTACAGTTATATGAGAAAGATGCCTGTGATACAGAGAGGAAGCTGGAGAAGTGTAGAGTCAAGACATCTTACACCTGTGAGCCAGGAGACCTGAGTTCCACATCTTGTATTGCCATAAATGATGACAACTAAGACTGAAAGAGCACCTACTATGTGCCAGACACATGAGCTAGCACATTTAGTCCTCACACCAACAACCATGCAAGGCAGGTACTATTATTATACTCATTTTATGCCTGAGTAAATAAGTCTTAAAGATATGAAGTGACTTACATAAGGTAACCCAAGTCCAGGTGGAACAAGGATCTGGTTCTAGGCAGTCTGACTCAAGGACCTGCATTTAACTGTTTTGCTCTACTGCTGTGGGTAACCTCCAGCAATTTTCTGCTCCTCTCTGTGCCTCAGTTTCCTAATCTGTAAATTGAAGGAGTTGGGGCGGATTCTCTGTAAGATCTTTCATTATCATTTGTTAAAAGACGTATCAAATACCTTAGATTCTACTTCATTTAGTCTTTAAAACAACCTTGGACATGCCCACACAAAATCTTGTACACAAAGCATAATTGTATAGATGCATAATTCATAACAACCAAAATATAGAAACAACTTAAATGCCCCCTAGTGCATGAGTGGATAAACAGGATGTGGTAAATCCATACAGTGTAATGTTATTCAGCCACAAAACGAAATAAAGTATTGACATGCCACAACATGGATGAAACTTGAGAACAATTATGCTAAGTGAAAGAAAACAGATGCAACAGGCCCTATATTGTATGATTTTGTTTATATGAAATAGGTAGAATAGGCAAATCTTTAGAGACAAATAGTAGATTACTGGTTGACTAGGGCCGGGGTAGAGTTGTTGGGGGGATGGGAAGCAACTGCTAATGGGTATAGGGTTACTTTGCGGGAGGATGATGAAAATGTTTTAAAGTTGACGATGGGGATGGTTGCACAACTGTGTGAATAGACTAAAAAGGCCATTGAATTGTACACTTTAAATAAGTGAATTATATGATGTGTGAATTATATCCCAATAAAGTTTTTAAAATGAAACAAAACACCAATGCCTAGAATGAAAACTAAGCTCTTGCTGGCTAGAGCCAATTTGAAGCCTCATCTGTGTGGTTCAAACACCCCACCTGCTCCCTAGTTCAGGTAATCTACAATTCAACATAGGGTCCTGGCTGGAGCTATCTGTTTATAATGGGCTAGATGGTGGTTGCAGAAACCCAAACAACAGGCTTGTGTCAAAGGCCTACCCAGCCATGACTTGAGAAAGTAGAAATGAAAGATACAGCCCTTTTCCTGGACTGGAGCCAAGGCTGGGAGGTGGGGGAGGGAGAAGGGCTGCACCCCTCCCAACATGGTGGCCTAGGAGCAGGCCAAGCGATCTACTGCTCTCTCAAGGATGGTGAGAAAAGACTTCCAGCCCCAAAGCTTTCCCACTGCCTGCCTCCCACTTTCAGTCTATGCTATTTATTGAGAATCTATCTTGTAGACATCTGCCTCTTTCCAGGCAGTGAGATCTGTTGACAACATCTTGGGGGCTGACACCAGCAATTCCAGGAGTAAGTTGTATATCTTTGGTCAAGTTACCCAATCTCTGTTTTCTTACAGGGCATCAGGGCTGCCTGGGACCTTCAATCTCCTTCATCCTTCAAAGAAGATGAGACCCTGAGAGGGATATGCTTTGCACAAGTCCCCACAGCCTGCCAGTAGCCAAGGCTGTACCTGATCCCCTAGCACAACACTCCCAGTCCGGTGCTCTTTCTTGCCAAACAAGATATTTCCATTTAAATGAACACCCCCGTTGTGTCTAGGCTCAAGAAGAAGGACTAGCTCCTTTTACAGATGGGCAATGGCAGGAGGTGCAATGGGAAGGAGACTAAAAAAGTCTAGCCCAGCCTCACTATCGACAGGCCCAGGTTCTAACTTTGGGCAGCATTGCCGAAGTGGTCAAACACCAGGGAAATATGCTGACAGAGAGAAGAAGGCAATTCACATGAGTTTTGGAGTCAAATTGCCTGACTCTGAAACCACTCCTACCTACCAACCCACTGCAACCTGGGAAAGTTTTTTAAACTCTTGGAGCATCAGTTTTCTCACATATAAAATGGGAATTATAGCCCTGGCTGGTGTGACTCAATGGATTGAGCATCAGCCTATGAACTGTAAGGTTGCTGGTTTGATTCCCAGTCAGGGCACATTCCTGGGTTGCAATCCAGGTCCCTGGTCAGGGACATGTGAAAAGCAACCATTCGATATTTCTCTCACACATCAATATTTCTCTCCTTCTCTTTCTCCCTCCCTCCCCTCTCTCTAAAAATAAATAAATAAAATGGGAACTATAATGATTGATAGCTCATAAAGGTTGGGTAAGTTAATTCATGAAGAAGAGCATGTTAATTCATGCCCTTCTGGATGGGTAGCCCACATGCAATGATCGGTCCTAGTGGAGTGCAAAGGTCTGGTCACCCTGCCTCAATCTGAGGTAACCCTGTAGTCCTTTGAGATAACCCTGTGGTCTGTCCCAGCGTCAGTTCTCCCCATGGGATTGGCTGAGACCTCTGTTGTGACTGTACTGAACCCCATGTAGAGCCTTCAGGAAGGTGGCTGGTGCTTAGTAAGCACTTAATAAAGGGAAGCTCAGAACAGCATCTAACATATATACAATGAGTGATGGCCATTATTATCATTATTATTTTATTATAATTCACCTTTTACTTCCAAGGTTGACTAAGGGACTCTTTCTCTTCCACTCCTGCCTGATTCACCACATTGTCAAGCCAAGATTTCTGTTGTTTTGCATAAGCAGGCCTCACAGACCCCAAAGGAATAAGAAAGCCTTATAGTCAGCAGTGTAACCTGGAAGGTCCAGTAACAGTGCCCTGACCTCTATCACCACCACCGAGAAGGGAGCTGAGAGAAGTTACCCCAGGGCCTGAGTTCTGTGTCATTGGCTCAAACTGGACAAGAAGAAACCTACTCTTGGACACCTCCAACATGTACCATGACACCTCCCTTTCCCAAGATGAACCCTGCACCTTGCACTGTTCCTTTCAAGTACACAGGGATACAATAGACTTCTGCCTCCACCCCCATGCCCCCATATGAGCTCCCAAAGAGCCTTAGGGAGAAGGGAGGATGGAGCATTATATATACTATACAGAGGAGGTACTCAAACACTTACCCAAGGTCACATGGATGGAGAACTTGAGTTTGAATTCCGCCTGGGAGGCCTTAGCAAGTGACTTAACTGAGTATCTGTTTTCCCACGAGTAGGTCAGGATAATGAAGTTAACCTTGCGGGACCATCAGAAGGCCAAGAGGGACTCTGGGTGGTGCACCAGGCACATAGGAGGCTCACAGTTAAAGGAAGCCCATTATATTGGGAAGTTTCGGAGCTAGGAATCAGACCCAAGGCTATATATAGGCTTATAGTCTAGACCTCCTCACAGTGCCTGCTACTCATGCCAAGATCTACTAGCATCTTGGTCTAGTCCCTCTCCCCTCTCGTGTTCCCACAACCAAGTTTCCTGTGTCCCTAGATGCTTAGAATATTATTCAAAGGCCCATCAACTAGACTCTTTCTCCCACCTGCAATTCCAGAGGGGACAGAAAGGCAGAGATGGACCTGCAGAGGAGAGAGTCCCCTTCATCTGGCCTACACAAGGCAGATCTTAGAGGCCAGGAGCCATGGGAAGACAGGACCCTGTCCATCTCACTACCCTGTCCCTGGGTTGCAGCACATAATGGGCTCCCTGCATCAACATGAACGAGGTATAACTAGAATTCACAGGTGTTTTCTCAGTGTCAGGTACCAAATGATATGATATATGAACATTATCGCATTTGGTCTAACTCACACATTAGCTATCTATATTTCCATTTTGCAGATGAAGAATCAGTCTCAGAGAGAAGAGTAGGCCTCTGGGATCTGAACAAACTGCCTAGTTCTGAATTTTCAGCTTCTTCTAGTCACTCTTGACCCCACAGTTCCACTGGGGAGCTGCCCTCACCCAGTGAAAGAAGGCAAGATAATTTCTCCTTTTGAGGAGCTCCTGGGTTGCAGCAGAGAAGTAGACTATGTTTTTGGTAAATGCACAGTATTTTTAGAGTGTCCTCTTTGGACACACCTTTCCCCCTGGGCCACCACCATCCATGTTCCTTCTGGGGTTCATTTCCATCCACATTTCACAGTACACTGTAGGTTTTTTAAAAGCAGGTACACCAAAATATTTTCTAAAATAAAAATTTGTTTCTCTCTCTCGAGGGAAATCAAGTGTGACAAGAATGTCCTCACTCAGACTGGAACAACCTGACATTCATTTCATGCAGTTCTTCTTCTGCTAACATAGCATCCTTTCTCTGCTGGGGAGATTCTTTTGTGACTGTGTTGTGCTGAATGCTCTATATTTATTATTTTCTTTCCATTGTCATAGCAATTCTTGGGGATTGGTATTATTATACCCATTTTACAGATGATGACAATGAGGTTAGGGTCAATTTAACAGATGCTTTCTTCCCAGAAAGAGGGCCTATATCCTTGAAGTTCTGAGGTAGTGTTGAAAGGGAGTAAGGGACCCCTCTGCTGCCCCCAAAACCCTCAGCACTGCTCTGCACTACAATACAAGAGTGTTAGAAGGGATTCTTCCCTATTTGTCAACTATGAGCTTCTCTTCCTGAGGAAGGAATGGAAAAATCTCTGAACCGTGTGTTTAGAGATACGAGTTCGAGTTCCTACTCTGCTTTTGATCACAAGTACATTTCTTTACTCCTCTGAGCCTGAGTTTCACCAACTGCGTGTGGGAGCTGATACAGCTAAAGCATTTTGGGATTCTAGGTTCCTCACTGCCTGTCAGTCTTCCCTGGCTTTCTTCACCTCAAGGACCCCCTAATACCACCCTGCTCCACAGCCGAATGATAAGCTGCTTCCTTGGAGGTTAGATGGTGGTAGAAAGCAGAAGCCCAGAGACACTTATCTACCATAACCAGCTCCCAGTCAGCATCTTTGGGAGGCTCATAAATCATATAAGTTCCTCTTTTCCTCTTGTACCCTATGGGCCTCCACATAAACTCTAAGAAACCTCTTGTACTCTTTTTCTCCAAATCTGTAACCCAATGATTTACTGAGCATCTCCCATAAGAAAATCCATGAGCCCAGGTTTCCAGGGGCCCTAAAGGGGTTTAAAATACAGTCCCTGCCAAGAAGCTTATAGTGTAATAGACCCAGATAATATTTAGAAGACAGATAAAACATAATAATAGTGCAGTGGTTAAAAAGGTGAGCTCAGTTTCACACTAACTATGTGAGTTCACATAAGTTTTTCAGTTTCTCTGGGTTGTGAAGTTTACTGTATTTGGTTGGCATAGTATCTACCTCACCAGTTGGCTTTGAATTGCCTAAAGTGATACATCCAGGATATGCTACTAAGATATAAGCTCCAAAATGAAAACAGCAAGGTGTCACTTGACACTCTACATTGGGCAAAAATTGAAATGCTGGGCAATGCTTTTGAATGGATTGGTGGGTGTGGGCTGGTAAGACCATCCCAGTGGAGAACCTGGCACCACTTAGCATACTTACACATGTGTAGATTCTACAACCCAGCAATTCAGTTTTTGGATATATATACCTCAAAGAAATATTCCCACAACTCTGCAAGGTCACACATCTGAGGATACTCACTGCTGTACTATTTGTGGTGACAGAGAAGTCGGAAGCCACTGGGTGTCCATTGCTGGGGGATGAATGGGAAAAAGCAGCAGCTGCAACCCACGGAGGATGGCGCAGTGATTAATTAGAAGAAGCAGACCAATGCACACCGAGAAACACAGGTGGATCTTAATAACACAGTACTGAGTTAAAAAGTAAAAACCAGAATGAACTCTGATAGCCCAGTTCTAGACGTGCAGAGTGACAACATGCGCATAAAAAAACGACATATATTTTACAAGAACACATACAAAGAGGACAAAGAGGGGAGAGGAGGTCGAATATATGGTGATGGAAGGAGACCAGACTTTGGATGATGAGTGCCCAGTGCAGTATACAGATGCATTATCGAATCACACACCCGAAACTTATATAATGTGATTAACCAATGTTACCCCAATAAACTCAGTTTTGAAAAAAGAACTCTTACAAACAAAAAGATACACCCTGAATATATTAGAATGGGTGCCAGAAAGGGAAAGTGAGAGTTGCCTCAGGTACACCAAATACCATAGAGTGCCATGAAGTAAGGTGTGCAGCAAAGCAAAGTTTGCAAGTCTCCTGCAGTTTACAAGAAACGAAGCAAAAACAAATGTAACGGAAGCTTCACGGGGTGGGGTGTCCCTGTGGCTCCCCAGCAGGACCTGAACAGAGCCTGGCCCTCTAGAGGCTCAAAAAGCAGCACCTGCATTCCTGTGGCCCTGTAGGTCAGGGGTGTCCAACCCATGGGCCGAATGCAGCCCAGGATGGCCATGAATGCGGGACAACACAAAATTGTAAATATATTTAGAACATTATGAGATTTTCCTGTGACTATGAGTCGCAATGTATTTAATGTGTGGCCCAAGAAAATCCTTCTTTCAGTGTGGCCCAGAGACACCAGAGGGTTGGACATCCCTGCAAGGCTATCCCAGGAGGGGCCAAACTGGGCCCAAGAACCCCCAGTTCAGAGGGAGGAGACAAGAATGCTCAGGACTTGGGGAAGGCAGGTACCGTTTTCAGAGATGGAAGCCTCAGCACTCGGGCCTGCTGTTTGCCAGCCCAGCGTGGGCACACCAGGCAAATGAGACAGAGAAGATTTAGAGAAATTGCTGGTTTCACTCAAGACTTTCACTTCCTGAAGGGACTTGAGGAAGTCACAAGAGACAGAAGGGAAACTGAGGTATGTGGCGATGCTCAGGGGCTTGTAGGGGTAAAAGGTGGCTAGAAGTTCTAATGGCTTCTATTTCAGGAGGGTGATCAATAACATGTGTATACATGCATGTACGTATGCATGTGTGTGAACAAGTAATAGGGGGCAGTGGGCCAGACAAGTTTCACGTCAGGAGAGGTCTGGAAATGCTGCTATTGGTTAGCTCTGGCACTTGCCTTTAACAGCAGGCTCCTCATCTGTGCCACAGGGGGCTTGGCTTGGAGTATGAACTCAAAAATAAGGGTTGAGTCAGGCCACCCGAGGGCCTAGGAGTTGTATTTCCCAAGGCAATTTGAGCCTGTATATGTGTGTCTTAATTACCCTCACAGTCATGTACTCCATATAAAGGGCACAATTGTTGCCAAATTTCCCACTACTCTGTATTGCCTTCTGCCTGACCCCATTTTGCACAGTTATGGCCCCTCGGACATTTGGGTTTGCAACTCTTGTCTTGGAGGCTCTCCAAGGTCTCTTCTATCCCTGATCTGCTGGAAAGATGATGGCTTGGCATGGGCGGGTGATTGGGGAAGAAAGAGGCAGGATTAAATTCCATCCTGCCTCACAGTGAAATTGAAATGCACAGGAGGGTCTAGTCCAACAGAAGGGCTTGGAGAAGATTAAGAGATAAACTGTTTGGGAACAGTGGGGCACGGAGTGCCATTGGATCCCACTGGATCCAGCCTGATGCTCCACCTCCCCCCAGTTCCAGCACCCTCAAGTATCTTACTATTTCCGTCACAGCTCCCCAGCCCCTCTGTGCTAGGACTAGCCTGTGTCGGGACGAAGGGACCTTCAGACCAGGAAAGCTGAAAATGTAAGCATGATTGGCTTCAGGCCCTGTTCACAGGGCTTCTCAGAAGTTGGAGGGTGAGCGGAGGAAGTGGGATGGTGCAGCCGTGGTGACAGATGAGTTTACAACACACTGGTGGCATGGGATCAACACAGGGATTCAGGAGACCTGAGCTCTGGGCCCTGCTCTGCATCTGACAGTCTGTGGAACTCTAGGCCAGTCTCCTTTCCTCTCTGGTCTCCAGTGCCCTCATCTGTTAAGAAAGAATGTTACACTAGAGCAGTGGTTTTCCAATGAAATTGAACAAGGAGCCCAAATCTTAGAACAGGTGATGGAACTGTTTGATTAAAGAGGATGGGGAACCCTGAATCTCCCCTCCCCGAAAGGGCTGCCAGAGTGAAAGACACTGCTCCAGGCGACAGTTTAGGCTATGGCCTCCAGGTACGCTCTGCCTTGACAATTTCTACTTGTGTAGTGGATGCTGTGTTGTGCTGCTCGGATCAGCCCCATTAGCACCAGCTGCCGAAGGGTAAGTGACTCAAGCTCACAGCTCAGGCTCTTTCTGAATAGCTTGAAGTCATGCCCTTCTGTAGGGGTAGTCCACATGTAATGATTGGTCCCAGTGGAGTGCAAAGGTCTAGTCACTCTGCCTCAATCTGAGGTAACCCTGTAGTCCTTTGAGATAACCCTGTGGTCTGTCCCAGCGTCAGTTCTCCCCATGGGATTGGCTGAGACCTCTGTTATGACTATATTGCACCCGAACTCCTCCCTCTGCCCAGTCCTGCTTCCTGCCTTACCCCTTGGACGCCTCCCACTCATCATAACCTCTCCAGTAAACCTCCCATGTGAAATCTCCATCTCCTAGTTTGCTTCCTAGGGAGCCACATCTGAGACAACTCGTCTCTGGAAATCATAAAGAACCCCACAAAATGCCCCAAAGAGACCACCTCTGAGAGCTCAGGTAAGCCACCCATCTCTTTGGACCCCCATTGACAACATCCACCTCATTGTAACTTGGGGGATCTTAGAACTCAAAGGAAACCATGTGAGCTTGTGCATGTGCTTGTAAATGGTATAGTTATTGGGGGGTGGGGAGCCTCGTGGTCCTGGGATACAAAGGGGAGACAAACTGTAAGAGCTGCGGCCAGGGGTGGAGGAGTGCCTGCAGTGCTAGTCCAAATGCAGTCCTCCTTCCAGCTCCCCTGGCCTCTCCCACCATCCAGCGGCCTTCCCCCTGCATGTCCCAACATTCCTAGCTGCAGTCAAGCACCTGCAAAAGGAGTCCAACAAGTGTTTTGGGAAGAGAGCCTGAGCCAGATGCTGGGTCAGGGAGGGGAATGAGCAGTGGCTGCAGTTAGCAAGGCAGGCCCCCAACTCCAGTTCTGACCCCTAGCTCAATCTAACACGGTACCTAAGCCAGCACTATGCCCTCTGCCGGGGTGCTAGAGACTCCAAGATAAATCACAGGCTGGCCCTGCCTGCCACAATCTGCCTACAGAGTCCAGCAGTAGGCAGGCATGGCTGTCAATCAAAACTGCCTTGAAATGGTGCTAACCACATAAGCAGCCTGGGCCTCGCCACCACTAAGTTCTAATTCAGTAGGCCTTGGGCGGGGCCCAGGAATCTGAATGTTTAAATGAGCATCCCCTTGTGACACACACACACACACACATTGGTGATTCTGGGAACTGAGAGGTTTATTTTCTAAGGAAGCCTGAGTTTCTACTTGCCAAGAAGACACTAACTCCCTTGCCTTGCATAGCTTTTCTTGAACACCAAGAAGACAACAATTCTCCTTCCCCAAAGCGAATTTTCTAGACCATCCATTTCTGCTACCACTGGACACTTTCTCAATTCTTACATGTTTCCTTCCAAAAGTCCCTCAGCTGCCATGCCCTTGGTCTAGCAGCCCTCAGTCCCACGCTCTAGACTGTATAATAGCTACAGGTCTTTCCACTAATCCAGAGTCTCCCAAACTTCAGCCATGCATCTGCCTCCTTTCCCATTTTTCACCATATGGTCATATCACCTACTCTATATTTTACCTTAGTATTTTCCTTACATTAATTTTTAAAGAAACAAATATATTCATTTTAAAAGGAAAATTTTCTAGAACTGAATGCAAGGACACACATGCATGAGTGTTCATAACAGCACTATTCACAATAGACAAAAGGTGAAAAAAACTCAAGTATCCATTGACAGATAAATGGATAAGCAAAACATGGATAAGCAAATGGATAAGCAAATGGATAAGCAAATGGATAAGCAAAACATGATCTAGCCATACACTGGAATATTAGTCAGCCATAAAAAGGAATGAGATTCTGACCCACTTGACAACATGGATGAACCTTGAAGGTGTTGTGCTAAGTGGAAGAAGCCAGACACAAGGACAGACACGATTCCACTTACACAAAGCACCTAAAGTAGTCAAATTCATAGAAAGAGAAAGTGGAATGGTGGTTTCCAGGGGCTGTAGGGAGAGGAGAATAAGGAGTTCTTGTTTGGTGGAGACAGACTTTTGGTCAGGAAAGATGGAAAAATTCTGGAAATGGATGGTGGTGATGGTTGCACAACATTGTGAATGTACTTAATGCCGTTAAACTGTACATTTAAAAGGACACATTGGTAAAGTTTATTATTTTATTTTACTTATTTTTTAATCTTCACATGAGGACATGTGTATTGATTTTGGGGAGAGGGGAAGGGAGGGAGAGAAACATAGATAGGGAGGAGAAATATTAATTGGTTGTCTCTCCTATGTGCCCCGACCGGGGACCAAACCCACAAGCCAGACATGCGTCCTTTCTGGGAATCGGGCCCTCAACCTTTCAGTTTACAGGATGACACCCAACCAACTGAGACACAAAGGTCGGGGCAAAGTTTGTTATTATTTTAGAAGAAAAAAACTTTCTGTGACTACCTCAGATGGAACAAAACCCAAAACTGTATCATTTGCCACTGAAAACAAAGCAATGTTATCAAAATAATGTCTGCTGCGCTACCAATTTGTTTAAAAGAAACCTTAGTGAGTGCAATACAGTATTTAGAGTGCCGTTAAAGATCCCTATACCAAAAAAAAAAAAAAAAACAAACAAACAAACAAACAAAAAAAAATAGAAAAGAAGGATGAAAAACGATGAGAAAAGCACCAGTTTTCTCCCTATGAGAACCGGTGTCAATTGAGGCTCTTTAAGAACTATCTTTGGACCACTCACCACATGTGTGTCAAAGTCCTCAGAAAACCTCCCTTCTGCTCTACCAACTACTTGGCTCTACCAATTACTGGCTCAACCAACTACTCAGCTATGTGGCTTTTGACAAAACCTCCTGGGGAAGTTCTCAGAATTTTTGGAACATGGACAGAGTACAGGATTTGGACCACATCTGTGCCTCTTAAAGTTGTATGACCACTGGACCCCTGATGTAAGAATCACCGGGGATAAATGGTTTAACCTGACATTTGAGCCCCTCCCCAGGCTTAGCCAATAAGCTTTAGGGGCGGGGTCTAGGAACCTGCCCACTAAACAGCTTCCCCAGTGATTTCCTCATTTGGGAAGTCTGGGACCCTCTGGCACAGTTATCTCTGAGGACCCTTCCACTCTCCACAGCCTGGCACCTTGGAGATCAGGTCCTTGCCTAAGGCAGTCTGGGGTTGGAAGATGATGATTTACCAGGGTCTCCTCCCCTCCCCCTTCAGCTCCATCAGCCCTAGAATAAGAAGCACCAATTTTCTTAACCTTCTGTTCTACCAGAAGTATTTCTTTTGTTGGGGAGGTGCACAGATGGAAGACTTCCTGCCGAAGTAAGGAGCTCCTAGCTGTGATCGAGGTGGGGCACTGTGGGTTGTTGGGCTCCTGTCCCCTCCTCTGTGCATGTGGAGAGAGAGACTGAAACTCAACTTTGGTGTTAAGGGTCCCAGACAGAGCTAGACAGAGTGGCTTCAATTCCAGCATTCTGGGACCCTAGAGAGCCCCATGCCCCTCTTTCCAGGGACCCCTTATTTCTCTCTTTAGATGGAGGGGCTGGGACCCCAAAGTGAGGTAGAGATACCAAGCCTCAAAGGTAGTCGAGGAAAGACGGCACCTCCCAGTACAATAAAAAAGAGGTGAGGATTTCTCCAGTTGGCTAGCTAAAGTTCTGGCTTCCCACAGCCCTCAGTGCACAGAGAATTCCACCAGAAGGGTTACGTACCCAGACTCCGGAGTCTGAGCAGAAATAAGATCTAACAGGGAAGCTAAGGCTCAGAGGAGGACAGCCCTGGTCCAAGGTGCCCCTCATAGGAAGAGCCTCTGTCTCCTCTGCGCACCCCTGCGCGCCTCCACAGACTCTGGGACACGCGGTTTGTCAGCCCATAGCTTGGCCCCACCACCATTCTCTGCGCTGTGCGCCGCCTTTCGTCCCAGTCCTTTTGCGGACGCTCCCTGCTCCCACTTGGCTTTTGCTTGTCTTTCTCCTCCTGCCTCCCTCAGCCCAAGCGCTCTGGGCATTGCAGCTGGAAACGAGGACTTCCCTACGCTCCGCGCATTCTCTCCCCCTAATCCCAGCCGTGCTGTGTGAGCCGGGCAAGTAGCTGCCTATTTCTGTGTCTCTGTTCCCAGCACAACTTTAGGGACCTTGCTCACCTACCGCTGTTCCCCGGACTCCCAGGACAGCCGCGCTGATGGTGACCTCTTCCCACGGCCAGCTCTGGGGCTGTTGTGAGTCTGGGTGGCCAGTCACCTGGCCACACCTTCTCCTCCCTGCCCGCCCCACCAACAGCGGTTTTTCTCTTTCACTTTCCCTCTGCACAGCGGAGCTTGGGTCACACTGGAGAGCAGGCAGGCATCCAAGCCTCTCTGCTGCGTCCACCACGTGTTTTCTCAGAAACACCTCCACTGCATCCCATGCAATCCTGGGTGCTTCCAGAACAGCCACTGGGCTCTTCTTTGAAATGGCCAGTCCCCTACTGGGGGGACCCAGCCTGCCCACGGGCATGTGATCTGCAAGCCCTGGCTTGCAGGGAGCTCATCCCTATCGTGAAGGAGGCAAACCACCCTTCCAGGGCAGGGAACACTGAGACTACCCCCTGAGTTTTTTATTCCTGGAAGCTGGATGCCCTTGAGAGGAAGAGAAAATTCCTCAGGGACCTTCACTGGCCAGAGGCTCAGCCCAGCAACCTGGCATTTCCAACACCACAATCCCTGCAGCATTACCCCTGCCTTCCTCCTCCAGTGGTCCTGGACCCCTGCCCCGCCAACCGTGAGAACTTGGGGAGATCACTTCCCTTCCCAGGCTTGGATTTCTTATCTGGAATTGAGGGGTGCATCAAGGTGACCTGTCTCTCCCCCTTCAAAAACTCCCTCAACAAGTTCTGGCTGCATCTAACAGAGCTGGAAAACTTGTCACCATTCTGGGGTTCAGATGAAGCCACACGTTTCGGTGGTGTCTGAGAAAAGGAATCCCACCCCTCTCAACCACACAACAACCATGACACCGATAATATTGGGCTCTTATGATGATAGTCAGTTCCTACAATGCACCAGGCACTGTGCTAGACCCTCTAATTCCTGTCATCCAACACTTCCCCTAACCCCATTTTACAGCCAAGGAAAACAGCCCCAGATGGGGTTGGTGACATGCCCCTTGTCACACTGCACCCAGCCAACAGTGGAGCTTGGATTGAGACCTGACCCTTGACTCCAGAGCTGGTACCAAGCGTCTGCACTATGCTGTCTCTCACCATCTGTCCCCTGTCCCTCACTTCTCCCCCAAAACACCATTTGGAAACTGGGGAAAGGGCACTATCTGTCTGGATGACTGGCTATTGCTAGCTGGCTGAGGCTCAACAAGTATACCAAGGGGCCGACCCTGCCTTTGGTTTCCCTGATCCCAGGGATAGGGTGGGGTCTGGCAGGGGTCCCATCCTTTATGGGCACCCTCAGTATTTACTTGTCTGGTAGAGGACCTTGTGGTTGGCCAAGCCAGGCCATCAGTGCTGAGAGCTAACTTTGAAAGTGGGCCCTCTAGAACCTTCAAGGACTGATAAAACCCTCTCACATTCCAGGCATCTGGACTGACCTGAGTGTCCCTCAAATAGAAGGAAGTGGCAAACCACCTCACTTCTTTCAACAGCCACAGCAGGAAAAAGGACCCCTTCTCTGACTTATCCCCCAGTTCAGAGCATGTCTGTTTATTCGGGATGGCAAGACCAGCCGGGACCTCACCCTAAATTAAGCAGCTTTCTCAGCCCCAACCTCCACCACCCGATGTTTTACCTTGGGGCTCTGGCAGACAAGACCCGACAGGGCGTGGAGCCAGGCAACGCATGGTGTGGGAAACGCAGCGAGTCTGGCAGCCCCTCCTGGTGGTACCCTCAGACTGCTGGAGGATGGTGCTTTCGGATGCCCAGCGCAGGAGCAGGCAGCCTCATCTCCAGCGTGTTTCCCTAGATGCAGATCAAGAGCCCGCCAAGATTAAGCTAGCGTGCAACCGAAGAAAGTAAGGGACCAGCAAGAAACTTCCCCCTGGAGGTGGCTTCAAGCTCTCGGATCTCACTGGGCTATACACGCTCTAATTTGTCCACACTCCCTAAACTCTCCCCAAGCCTCTGATGTTAATTTCAGTTCCTTGTTGTGGACAAAATGGGGGGACTGAAGAAGGTTGCAAAGTTGTTTGTTGTAGGGCACCTTCAAAGCACTAACATTCTGAAATGATGGAGACCGCAGTGGTGCCGGCTGCCAATATCTACCGTCCTCTGCCGGGCGGGGGCCAGGATGAGAGCCCCACAAATGTCTCCAACAAGCTGAGAGTCCCTGCTGGGTTCCGGCCAGACTTCCTAGATTTCCCTCCCCTCCACTGCTACCCCCATACCAGGTTGCTCTGCATTTCCCTGCAGATCATGTATGGTTAACCCATCAGTTTTATTCCAAGACATTAGACTGAAACATAAAAAAAATTATACCTGAAATATGGGATATATGCCAGGTGGTTTGGAGTGACATGCAGATGTGGTACCAAATAACATTGACTCACACAGGGAGAAAGTTGGTGCCCTTTCAAGTCCCTGCCCTTGCTCCTGCTAGCATCAAGGAGAAAGTCTCAGTTTGGGGCTAACATGTCTTTAACAGCTCTTCCAACATATGATGTCCCCGTTTCACAGAGAGCAGCCCCCAGACTCAAGCCTTTGGCCGGCCACAGTATTTGGCCAAAATTGAATAACATTGCTCACTTTCCTATTTCATAGTTACCTTCTACGTGTGGCATTCTTCTTCATTTACGATAGACACAAATTTTTCTTAGGAAATAAAGTTGAATAAAAAAATAGGAGTGGTTTGAAAAAAACTATCAAGGAAATAATGGTATAGGTGGTGGGCAGACATCATGAGAATGGTACTAAAATAAAAGTTCAGGAAACTATCACTTAAGTGCCTCATGCATTTTTACTGAAAAAGCACCGGGCTGGGAGGGTGATGAGCCCCTGGTGTGCAGCTCCTGCTGTCACTGGCAGGTGTGTGAGCTTGGACCCCTCATTTCCCTTGTGTGGGCCTCAGTTTCCCCATGTATGTAATGAGTATAATGATGCCTATCCTTGCATGGTGGTTATTTCGAAACAGCTGCTGCTCTCAGAAGTCCCAGGTGGGGAAGTAGGCAGACAAATAAGAAATGCAAACAGTCAATTTGAAAGAGAGTCTTGCTTTGGTAGGCTAACAGAAAGGACGAATATTAGAAATCCTAAAATGTTTCACGGTTCCATGACCTGGTGCCAAGAGAGAGGTGTCCCTGGCTATTCAGCTATCTTGAGGCCACGTATGGGAGTCCTTTCCTGTTCTCAAGGACAGCCAGCCCCAAAGGCCATGGCCAAAGCAGTTCTGAATCAGCCTCATGGCAGGGGCTTACAGTGAGAGTCAGCCAGGCCTGGAGGATTGCCTGCCTGTATTCCATCATCTCTCACTTGGACGATAGCGGCAGCCTGCCACAGGGTGAGGTCTCTCCACATTCTCCCTGTCCTCTCTCTCCATAACACCAGGACGTGATCATGCCTGTGTCAACGCAGAAGGTTGCCTGTGTGTTTGGCTGCTGACATAGGCTGTAGATCAGTACAAGGAGGGTCTGAGGTAGAGACACCTGGCAGGAGGCACCATGCTGCCCAGCCAGAAGCTGATATGGGTATGAATCCCAGCAAAGGCATGGGGATGCCCAGCAGGAGATGGAGAGATGAGGAGAGGGGTGGGCTGGCATAGAGGTAGAAGACAGGCATCCCAGACTGAGTGGATAAGGACAAGTAGTGGGGTGGGAAGGTTAAGCCAAGCCTGGATTTCCTCCCTATTAAAGAGCCCTCTGCATTCCTGCCGATGTTCCTCTTTAAAACTCCCCCAGAGGTGGGGGACCACGCTCTTTTTTTCTTTTCTTTTCTTTTTAAATATATTTTATTGATTATGCTATTACAGTTGTCCCATTTTCCCCCTTCACTACCCTCTGCCCTGCACACCCTGTCCCACCCACATTCCCCCCCATACTTCATGTCCATGGGCTGTACATATAAGTTCTTTGGCTTCTACTTTCCCCATACTATTCTTACGCTCCCCCTGTCTATTTTCTACGTACTGTCTATGCTACTTATTCTCTGTACATTTTTCCCCTCTTTCCCCCTCCAAATCTCCTGTTAATAACCCTCCATGTGATCTCCATTTCTGTGTTTCTATTCCTGTTTTAGTTGTTTGCTTAGTTTGCTTTTGTGTTTGTTTTAGGTGTAGTTGTTAGTAACTGTGAGTTTACTGTCCTTTTATTGTTCATATTTTTTATCTTCTTTTTCTTAGATAAATTCCTTTAACATTTCATATAAAAGGGCTTGGTGATGATGAATCCTTTAACTTGACCTTATCTGAGAAGCACTTTATCTGTCCTTCCATTCTAAATGAAAGCTTTGCTGGATAGAGCAGTCTTGGATGTAGGTCCTTGCCTTTCATGACTTCCAATACTTCTTTCCAGAAACCTTCTTTCTGTAAGGTTTCTTTTGAGAAATCAGCTGACAGACTTAAGGAAACTCCTTTGTAGGTAACTGTCTTCTTTTCTTTTGCTGCTTTTAAGATTATTTCCTTCTCTTTCATCTTGTGTAATATAATTATGATGTGCCTCGATGTGTTCCTCCTTGGGCCCAACTTCTTAGGAGCTTCCTGGACTTCCTGGAAATCTATTTCCTTTGCCAGATTGGGGAAGTTCTCCTTTACTATTTGTTCCAATAACTTTTCCACTTGTTGCTCTTCCTCTTTGCTTTCTGGTACTCCTATAATTTGGATGTTGGAACATTTAAAGATAGCCTGGAGGTTCCTAAGGCTCTGCTCACTTTTTGAATTCTTGTTTCTTCATTCTTTTCTGGTTGAATATTTCTTTCTTCCTTCTGGTCTACACTGTTGATTTGAGTCCCAGTTTCCTGCCCATCATTATTGATTCCCTATATATTTTCCTTTATTTCACTTAGCATAGCTTTCATTTTTTCATCTAATTTGTGACCAAATTCAACCAATTCTGTGAGCGTCCTGATTACCAGTGTTTTGAAGTGTGCATCTGATAGGTTGACTATCTCTTTATCGCTTAGTTGTTTTTTTTTCTGGAGCTTTGATCTATTCATTCATTTGGGCCATTTTTTTTTGTCTTGATGCACCTGTTACGCATGAAGGGTAGGGCCTTAGGTATTCACCTGGGCAGAGCAACCCACATCACTGCATTGTGACGCTGTATGTGGGGAAGGGGTCGAGAGGGAACAATGGCGCTTGCTCCTCCCTCTGCTAGATTTCAGTCACTTCCCCCACTTCCCACCAGCAAATTGGGCCCTTCTGGTGCTGATTCCCATGTGGGTGGGTTTGTGTAGGTTCTAGGATCCTGTGGGTCTCTCCAATGAACTCTCCTGTGAGGCTGGGAGTTTCTTCCACTGCCTCCACACCTACAGGTGTTCTTAATCAGAGGTTTGAGGCTTTATTTCCCCTCACTGGGGCCCTGGGTTGTGCAGTCCATCCTGTTCCCCAGTTGTTTCTCCCGGTTTTTCTGCACACGGATGTGGGACTGCACAGTCTGCAATCCACCGCCTCACAGTGTCCACCCGCTGCTGCCTTGCCCACCATGGTCCTCCAGCCACTGCCTTGCCACGAGTCCTCTCTGCCCAGCTGCCTGTTTCCTCCCCTCCTACCCGTTTGGATGAATGTATCTTCTTTAACTCCTTGGTTGTTGGACTTCCATACAATTCGGTTTTCTTTCAGTTCTGGTTGTTTTTTGTTTTTAAATTGTTGTCCTTCTTTTGATCATGTGAGGTGGCACAGTGTGTCTACCTATGCCTCCATCTTGGCCAGAAGTTCAGGACCATGCTCTTGAACCCAGGCTCCATCCCCTCCTCACCAAGGGGTCCTCTCAGTGCTATTGAAGCCAGCCTTGCCCTGGGCATCTGAATGTCTCTGTCTTAAGTTAGGATCTAGCATGACAAAGGCCACTAGCTACCAGTAGAAGTTTTGTTAAAGTTGCCAGATTGGTGTCCAAAGGAGAGGAGATCTGGGGGGACATGATCTTCCAAGTGAGATTAGCACTTCAGAAACCTCACCGTCCCTTGCTGCAGTCTCCCCAAACAAACCTGGCTTGGCCCTACCTGTGTACCTCTGGTCAAGCAGTATCTCCTCCCAGGACCCCACTCCTGCCTCTCCCCATATTTTAGCCATCCTTCAAGGTGTGAGTTCCCACCTTCCTTACTTTCCCAGCTAACAAGAATCTTCTGCTTTATTCATTTTCTAAAAATGCATGCATTTTTACAATGCATTTTACAATCATTGTGAACTTCCTATTTCATGAATATAGGCCCCATTAGATCATTAAGTCATTAATGTCTGGAAGCCAGTGTTTTATTATTTTCTGATTTAAAAGACACTACTCCAAGATTATTTGAATGAATGGGATGAAGCTTGAATTTGAAAGATCAAGGTAGACTCAAGTTCCAAATGGATGAAGAGTCCTTCCTAACTAAGTGGGAAGTGCTTTTTTTTATGCTTTCTGTGACCAACACAGTTTTTAGCAGGTGCTAAATAAATGATTAAGGAGGAGGGAAGAGGAGGGAAGGAAGAAAAAGAGATCAGTGAATATAGAGGTAGGTAAATAGAGATCATAAAATTGTATGTATCCAAATTAGGCAGGTAGTCAGGTATATGAGAACTTACGCCTTTTAGTAGGTAATATACAAATGGATTAGTTGGTAGAAAGGCAGGTAAATAGGTTGATACATAAATATATAAATAGAAAGACTGATCAATTGATAAGTACATATAAGTAGATAGTAGATATAATTCAATAGTAGATGGGTAGATAAACCAAGTAAGTTCGAGGGCAGGCAAGTAGGTGGCTGGGCAGGAGGCTGGAGAGACCAATAGACAGTAAGGACACAGGTGTGCTGCTCAAGGTAACAATGACAGAGAACAGAAACCGTCTGCGGTTGAGTCAGGCACTAGGCTTGGAGCCAAGCTGAGTATGGAATAGGCAACTGGTCAGGCCGGGAAAACCCATGGGGAAGTGCCAACTTCCGGGAGCAGGTTCTTCTCCTTCTGTGGTTCTTGGGGTGAAGGTGAAGTGGGTCTGATTGGCTGAGAAGCTGCCCAAGGTGAAAGGACAACAGTCATTCTTGCCAACACAATGTGTCTCCTTCCAGCAAGAAAAAGGAGGCTTCCCAATAGGAGCAGCACAGCGCTTGGGGAAAGGAAGGAAGAAGGAGGGAGGGTGCAGTGCTTCTCTCTGTGGCCCCAGCCCTGGAGGCTCTCGTCCTAGGGGCCAAATGGGGAAGGAAGCTAGAGGAAGAGCGTGGCAGCCTGGAGTGTGTCCCTCCTTTTCTAATAAATCAGGCAACATCATAAAGGGAGCCTTTGTTCTATGATTTCTAAAACAGAGTTCTCATGGGCAAAAATATCACATCATGGACACAGAGAGTGATGAAACAACAAAGGAAAGCCGAAGAAAACAATAGGATATAAAATGGGGTGGCAGGGGAGGAGGAGGACATGTTCTACAACCTCGGGTAAAGCATGCCCAAAATGCACTGCTGCCCCTCACTCTGTTCACCAGTTCATAAACCCAAGGCCAGGGTTTGTGAGCCTCACCTAATCATCCTTCTCCTCACCTCAGGTCTGTGCTTGCCCCATCAATATCCTCAAGGCTCATGAGTTATAGCCAGGTTTTCTCTTGCCAGAAACTCATGTGCCTTATGTTGGATGAGGTCACTGAATCCTCATAATACCGCTCTGGGCACTATTATTAGCTCCATCTTTTAGATGAGGAAACTGAGGCCCAGCTGTGTCCCAGGAAATGCTCCCAGTCACAGCCCTTGGAATCAGGGAGCCACGACTGGAATTCAGGCCTTCTGAGGGCACATCCCAATTAACCAACGTGCCAATCTAAGGGCAGGGGCCACATTGACTCATTCATTGCTCAGGTGCTGATGGCACCCAAACACTCAGCACTGTGTTTCACATGAAATGAGTATCTAGATATTATGTGGGGTTCCCAATGAGACTGCAGGCATGATTGTTTTCTCAGCTCCTTAAACTGCTGGTTTATTTCTTCCTTGTCCAGTTCTCCTTGCTGCTTATCTTCCTAGAGTCATCTGCCTAAAGCCAAGCACTGCCTTGGAAAGTTTCCCAGCTGCCACCTCATTTAGGCCTCACTGGAGCCCTGGGAGTGTTCCGGAGGGGAGAAAGAGACCTGCGTCAACAGGATCTTTCCTCTGCCTTGGTTCTTATCTTGCCTGCAAGAGACTAGTTCAAGTGAGAGATAAGCATGTGTACTGTGTAGTGGAAATGAGTTAGCAAGTTTATTTATGAAACACATATGAGCACAAAGCTGCAAGCAGGCACCTCCCAAGTCTAAAATGCCCCACAGAGGAAAGAATGTTATTAGTAAGTTTGTTAATAAGTTTGTTCTATACACTTGAGCCCAGGTTACAAGTGGGTACTTAGCTAATCTAAATATGCTGACCATTGGGGTCAGGGGTTATATACCTTAGTCAGCTTTCAGGTTCTCCCTCCTTCTTCTCCTTGGGAACAGTGTACAGCTGCAAAGGCTTTCTTTCTCAGTCAAGGCTCTTTGTCTTAGTGAAGTTGTCGCAGGGGCCCCCTTTCCCAGCATAGGCCCCCCTCTTCCTCTTATGCAATTCCCACTTGTGATGTTCAGAGCATCCCACGATCTCAGTAAGACTGTTATGAAGCCCCCCTTTTCTCAGCACAGGCTCAAGAACTCCCCCTCTCCTGTGCTATTTTGCTTGTAATGCTCAGGACACCTGGCAATCTTATCAAGCTGATCTCAAGACTGCTGAGTTAATTGGTTAGACAGGTCTCCCTTTTGTCTCTAGCTTCTTGTATTAAGTTCTTTGTTAGGTCATAATGGCAAGGGCCCTGCCTTTATTTCCACTCCGTCCGCTCATTCCTAGCTACTACCTACCAGGAGATTTATATCATCACTCCCATTTTAGAGATGAAGAAATGAAGGGTCAGGGTGGTTTAGTTATATAGCCAAGGTCACAGGGGTTGTGCATAGCAGAGCATGATCTCAGACCCAGAACAATCCAGCTTCCAGCTGGGTTCTTTTATCATAACTGCCCTCTAACTCTCTTTTCTGGCCTTAGATAGCCCTTCCAGAAGTTGTCACCCACTGTGGACCAAAGAATGCCTGAACATTTGCTCTGATTCCCCAGTGAAGCTGAGTTCTGTTAGGGCAAGGACCTCGACCTTGGGCCTCCCCATCACCTTCTCTCCCCAACCCCAAGCTTGCCTGGGGCTGAATGCATATGTGCTGCTTTGTGTAGCACAGAGTCAAACTCCCAAGGCCACATCCCCAGAAGTGGGCTTTCTGCAAAATTGCAGCCAAATTTGCTATAGTATCGGAAGGTACTTTCTGAATCATCTGGCTAGTTTCAGTCTGAAGCTGGTTAGCCTGTTTTTGATACTTTTACGGTATTCCTTTGGGTTGTTTAAAAGAGGCAGTCAAGCAAAAAGTGCAGCAATAGATCTTGACTCAGGAGATACAATATCCTCTTTCCCCAGGCCATGACCTGAGGCAAATTACTTCACCTCTCTGTGCCTCAGTTTGCTCATCTGTAAAGTGAGAATGATGGCAGTACACAAACTATTCACCTGCACACCCACCTAACTACATACCCATTCCCCATCCACCCCTCCCCCCATTACCCATCCACTTACCCACCCACCCAACTGTAGGGGACCAGTTTGTTTTGGTCTGGCAAATGTGACTCAGCTCTGTATGGAAAACCTACAGAAGTGAGGTGGTGGGCAGGAGCCAGACCTTCAAACCGAGTTTTCCCATGGGAATCAGGCCTAGAAAATGCATACAGACTGTTATGGCTTGCTCTTTCTAAAGCTCCATCACCCTGGTCTGAAACAGTAGATGTGTATTGTCTATCTTCAAGGTAATTTCCAAAGCCTGTGTGAGTTTTCTCAAGGACAGAGCTAATCAGCTCGCCACCTTTCCCTTCTGCATATGTTATTTTCATTTCCTTGATTGTACCTAAAATGTAGACAATAATATTCTATGTAATAGATAATAAATCTTTCATTGATGTAAGACCTGAGAAAAACAATAAAAGCTGTCTAGGCAAGGGTTGGGGTGCTCTCCTCTTGAGAGAGTGGCCATGCCAACTCCCTTTTCTCCACAGGATTGCTGTAGCCTTTGCATTTATTCTTGTCATCACTCACAACAGACAGACTTTGCTAGCCAGAGTCCGCCACACCAAACCACCTGCTCACTCACTCATCTACCCACTCATCCTTCCATCTCTCCATCCACCCATCCATCCACCCATGGATGGATCCAACCCATCCAACATTCAACAAACACATATTGCATATTGCATATTTATCCTATATCAGATGGTTGGGAGGCACCCGTGATCAAAACATAGATCCCTGACCACATGGAACTTATTTTCCAGCAGGAGAAACAGACAATAAACATACAAAAGTAAAATATACTAAGGTGAAAATAGTAATTGAGGGAGGGGGTTCAGAGTGTGGAGGGGCAATTGCAATTCTAAATGGGATGGTTGGGTCAGGCCTCATTGAAAAGGTGACATCTAGACAAAGAGCAGGAGGCCATGAGGTGGTTTGCCAAGAGGATGTCTGGAGAAGGGTTCTAGCTTGGGGGAACCCCAAGTGCAGAGGTCCTGAGGCTTGCTCCAGGAACAGCCCGGGGGGCTGGCATGCCTGGAGCATGAGCAAGGCAGAAGTAGGTCATGAGAGCAGAGTGGTGATAAAAGCCTGATCAGGAAGAGGTTTTTGGGCCATTGTCCAGATTTAGCTCCTCTCTGAGTGACATGGGGTGTGGCTGGGGGCAGTGCAAGGTTTAGAGCAGTGAAGGGTGAAGATCGTTACAGGGTTGTAGAGAGAGTTACAAAACTTCTCATGATGATTTCCTTTTCTGAACCCCCAGTGAAACTAAAGTCAGTGCCTTTATTTATAAACCACACAACTGTCTTTCCTGTTCTTTGCCCCCTCTGACAACTGCTCACTTCCCACTTGCATCACAGCCACATATAGGCCCAGACCTGTGTCAAGCCTTCAGTCCTGGAGAGCAGCTGACCTGGAAGACAGAAGGAGCAGGAAAGAAAGAGATGTATCCTTCTCTCTCTCTCCTAGCCCCCTGGAGACCATGTGACCCTGAGCCCAGTTCCTTTTCTAGAGTCATGTGGGATCAGAAATAAAAATATTATATCCCCAGGGAGGAAATGCAGTGAAGTAACAGGAACCAGAGAGAGAAGGGAGGGGCAGAGGTGTCTGAAGGAGCATGCAGTTTGCAGAGCGGGTGTGTCTAAGAGAGGAAGGTTTCGACTTCCCCAAGGTTGGTCTCTGCAACCAGGCTCCCTTCACCCCGGGCTGCAGGCAGCTAGCCGCTGGTTAAGAAGTCAGGGAGATCATTCATATGTAAAGATGCCTGTTTCCCCACAGGTCTGTTAGGAGAGAAAGAGTAAAAGATATGTCTGTTAGACCTTCTGTATGAGAATTTAACCACAGGAGAGCCAACTCCAGGTAAACTTGTGTCTTGGCAAAAGAGTTGGAGAAATCACTACACCACCCTGGTGCCAAAGACAAGACCATCAAAAGGCTTTTTACCCCTCAAGGCCAAGTCGAGGATAAAAGCTTGTCTGTCTTCAAATCCTGATTCCACCACTTTGCACCTCTACCCCTTCCCACCTGGGGACCCAGAGTTATGTCACCTCTGAGCAGTCTCTGTTACTTCTTTATGTGTAAAATCAAGATGGAGATCATCAAAGGGTTTAGGGCAGATGTGAGAACAACCTAAAAAGGTGTTTAAATGTGTTCAGGTTGTACCTGGCACACAGTAAATAGTCAAGAAATGTGAATCATTGTCACTATCTCAAGTTTCCAAGTTACTCTAAAAAAATAACCGGACCAAAGAGGATTAGGAATTTATGATGCAAAGTCATAAAATTGGAGAAGCACTGATTTGCATAAGGATGAAGACAGAACAAACACGTGTCTTTGGGAAGAAAGTTATTTGAGATGAAGAAAAACTCTTTGTAACTCTGGGAAGACCTAACATGTTTGAAGAGCTAAGGCTGTGACTGAAACATATAGTGTAAGTTTTTTCTGATTTAAGATACATCAAGTGTCGTCAACTTGCAAAATAAGCCACTCTCTCCCTCCGATCTGGTCCTTATTCCCTCCCTTCTCTTTCTTTCTTCCTTTTCCCTAGCTTCTTTCTGTCTCTCCCCCGCATCTCTCTCCCTCCCTCACTTCCTCCCTGCATCCCGCCTCTCTATCTCTGCCTCTATTCTGTCTCTCCCTTCCTTTCTCTCTCCCTGTCTGTCTTTCTGCTCCTGTCTCTCTCCATGACAGAGATGCACACACATAAAGATGCATGTACATGCACACATCTGACCCCACACATCCCCACACACATATAATTGCATAAATGCACACACAGCATTCTCTGCTCTCCAGCACTTCGGCCCCTCCTGTGTGTGGCACCTCATTTCTCCATCACTGAACCACACTGATTGCGCCTATATTTGTCTTCCCCACTGGACTGTGAGCCCCTTGCACATTCAAGATCTGATCTGTCCATCTGTGCCCCACCCCCCATGCTCAGCACCCCCATGCCTCACACATCAAGGCAACTCAGAGAATAGAAATCAAGAGGGCATTTGGCTACATGCCCCCAGGAGGGTTTTCTCTCAAGCAGAGTGGGGAGCAAGCCTCCAGCACACACATCACCATAGACTGAGGTCCCCAAGCCCTTGTTGCTCCTGCCAGCTCCACCAGAAGCCCTGATTCCTGTCCAGCTCTGCCTTCCCATCTTGGAACAGTAATGCTCACATTGACTTCCCTTTCAGAGAGGAAAGAAAATCCTTGAGGTGCCTAGGGCTAGTCATTGCTCCTGGAACAAAGGGGACGTCAACTTACCACCATGGTCCTGGTAGCTGGGATCCTTTTCAACCATAGGACACTGCAGCCCACTCCAGGCCCACCCCAAAAGGGCCAAGTCTGGGTCTCCTTTCTGCAGCAGGGTCAAGGAGATCTTCCTGGCCAGTGCCTCTGCATCAGGCTCATGGAGCAGGGCACAGTGGTACTCCCTGGAGAGAAGCTCCTCCTGTAGCATGTTGTCTAGAAGGGCCTGCACCTGGCTTGGCTGATGGCTGGAGAGCAGCATCCGGACCTGAGTCAGAATGGTCTGGAAGTGGTTCATGGCAGCATTCAGAGGAGGGCAGCTGCCCGGGGCCAGAGCCTGGAATTTCTGCTTAGGCGGCCTGTAGCATCTAAAACATGAAGTGAAAAACAGGATGAGGGAACCTCTGCAGTTTATTGTAGTTTATTCCTGCTTAGGAAGATTTCCTCATTTGCATCGTAGGCTGGGGTGTCTGGTGAATGGTTGGAGATGGGCTCTTGGCTGGATTCAGACCCCATAGATTGTTGTAGGTACTAGCAGTGTGCACATGCCAGAGAAGCCTGCAGCCTTGAGGATTCCATTGGATGTGATCCCGTATTTACTAAAAGGAAGGAAACCTTAGAGGTCTTCTCATTGAAGACCTCTAAGGCAAAGGGCCTTTTCAGATGTTTTATAACAAGAAGGCAATTGGAGCATAAAGGCTGAGCAACTGGGTTTGGAGCTAATCTGCCTGGGTTCAAATTCCAGATCCACTGCTTGCTGGTTACATGCCCTTGGGCAAGTCACTCAGCCTCTTCGAGCCCACAGCCTTCCACAGGAGAATGTGTAGTGATAATAATAGTATTTACCTCATAGAGTTGTTGGGAGGATTATATGAGATAATGTCTTTAGAACACATCACATCATTAACAATATAATAGTTGGATAAATACGAGCCATTACTTTTAATTTTTATTTTCAGTATTATGATTATTGATTAATCATGCAAACAACTCTGTCATGTTGGGTTTAACCTCACTAAACTCCAGTCTCCTCCTCTGTAAAATACTCTGTTAAAAGTGGCCCCATCTCATGTAGTTGTCTTGAGGATTAAAAGAGATAAGGTATTTAAGGGACTTAGCATTAGACTTAATAAGCATGTAATGAACATTGACTATATACTAATATTATCCCCAATTTACTAGTGCATTAAACAGAGGTTTTGCACAGAAGTCAGTCTCTTTTAGGATTTTACCCTAAAAATCCCCAAACCAATTTTTAAAAAAATCATAGCTGACTGTTCCCCTTGCCCATTCTGAAAGACCCATGACCTTGTTTCCTCTCCTGGCCTCAGATTTACCATCTCTTAGATGGGACCGTTTGCATTTGCTCATTTAAATGAGCCAAATAAGGATTGCCACCTCCAGTATGACTGAGTGGCTTCTATCTGATCAACTCTACCTTAGATGACAACTATAAACTCTGGGGAAAAATATAGAAAATAACTACCTGAAGCCACTGGAGAGTGACCAGAGAAGGCAGATACTAGAAGAGAGTCAGCCTGTGAAGGACAAGAATATCCCTGGTGTATTCTCAGCTCACATGCTTAATCTAAAGGCAGGCCTCAATCACTGCTATGCTGGCAACTCAAGCTCTGTTAAAACATACAAAGGGTTACTGCCCTAAATGACCAGAGGACAAAATTTGGGGTGACAATCCCTGCTGGAAAGTGGGCATAGCAGTTTGAGAAAGGAGAGAGACAGAGACAAGTTGCTCCAAATTCTATGTATAAACTGACCAAATTTATCTAGCTGACTGCTGAACCATATACATATCTACGATCAGACTTCAAAGAGCTCAGCTAAGGCTAAGGGAACTGAACTGAGATTTGAGTTACAACCTACTGTGGGGGTGGGGAGGGGCTAGGAGACTTTGCATTTGATGCCAGCCAAGTTATGAGTCTGTGAAAAATGAAAACAAAATTAGCACTGTTTCTATTATAACAGAGTCTGGATTATTTATAATCAATCATTCCTGACATGGAGTATACATTCAAAAATTACCTGACTATAAAGAAACAGGAAAAGGGACCCACTCACAAAAGAAAAAGATAACCAATTAAAACTGACCCAAAGGTGACCCAGATGTTGACATGACTAGACAAGGATTTTTAAAGCAGTGACTATAACCATGAATGAAAAAAGACATAAAGAATATAAAGGCAAATATGCTCATAAAAATAAAAAGATAGGGCCCTGGCTGGTGTAGCTCAGTGGATTGAGTGCGGGTCTGCGAAGCAAAGGATTGTGGTTCGATTCCCAGTCAGGGCACATGCCTGGGTTGCAGGCCAGTTCCCAGCAGGGGACACACAAGAGGCAACCATACATTGATATTTCTCTCCCTAACCCTTCCCCTCTAAAGATAAATAAATAAAATCTTAAAAAAAAAGATAGGGAATTTCAGCATAAAAATAGAAAATATTAAAAAATTAACAAATGAAAATTATCCAAGTGAAAAGTACAACACATCAAATTTTAAAAGTTACTGTTTGGGATTAAGAGGAAATTAGGGAAGGACAAAGAAAAAAACTTTAAGATGAAATGATAAAAATTATTTAATCTGAATAACAGAGAAAAAATATTGAAGAAAATGAGCTTCAAGAATTTTGGGGACAATGTCAAAAGGTCCTGCTTATACATATTTGGAGTCACAGAAGGAAAGGAGAAAGAATAGGGCAGGAAAAAGACTTAAAGAAATAGAGCCCAAAATTTCTGTGAAAATACAAGGGAACTACACCTAGGTACATCATAGTCAAACTGCTGAAAACCAGATCAAAACAACATATTATGTACAGGAGAGCATTGAAAACCATCAAGGCCAGAAGACTATGTAACAGTATCTGGGAAGAACTAAGAGGAAAAGACACTGTCACCCCAGATTTCTAAATCCAGTGAAAATATCCTTCAAAAAATGCAGAAAACATAGATATTTTCAGATAAAAGAAAACTAAAAAATGTGTTGCAGCAGGCTTATACACTTAAGAAATGCTAAAGTAAGTTTTTTATATGGAGGGTAAATGATACCAGTTAGAAATCCACACCTACAGGGATGATCGAAGAACAATAGAAATAGTGGTCTCACATTGGCCAGTGTGGCTCAGTTGGTTGGAGTATTGACTGTTGACCGAAGGGATGCAGGTTAGATTTCCAATCAGGGCACATGCCTGGGTTGTGGGTTCAATCCCAGATTCTTGGTCTGGATGTATGCTAGAGGCAATGATCCTATTAATGCTTCTCTCTTACATCAATGTTTCTCTCTCTCCCTTCCTCTCTCTCTAAAACACAATGAAAAAAAGTCTTTGGGTGAGAATAAAAATAATTTTTTCTCTTATTTAAAAACACAATAGCTTAAAGCAAAAGTTGTATTATTGTCTTGTGACTTTTAAATATATGTAGGTACAATACATATGATGACTAGAGCATAAAGGATGGTTGGACCTATATAGTTGTAAGGTTTCTGTATTTTACATCAAGAGGGAGAAATGGAAGATGTATATTGTCATCCCTTGGGCAATCACTAAAACATAATGCAAAAGGGTATAGCTAAACAGCAATTAGAAATTAATGCAGACTTTTAAATGAGATGGACTCTCAACTCTTTGTTTGAATAAGCAATCCAACAAGATCATGGCATTATAAACTTTGTGCATAAAGGCAGAAGAGGAAGTTCCAAAGCTCTTCTTTTCATCTAGCAAAGTATTTATGCTTTTAAGTAAACAGAGACATCAATGTAAATATAGTTCCCAGGGCAACAAATTATCAATTAACATAATTAAAATTGCATACTTTTTAGGCATTAAAAGGCAAATTCAGAGGGTAAATCAATAATTTTTGTATACTTCATATCTTAAGACTCCTTTGTAAACATAACGCTTTCAACAATAGTTTTATAATCACAAAACAAAGCTTTGTATCTTTACACAGGTCTTCTCTCACAACAGGAGAATGCGATGGGTACTTGTGCAAATGTTTTCAACTTTACTAGAACTAACTTTGTGATGCAGAACAGCAGCTGCTTTACTGCAGCTAGAGGGGAAGAGGAAGCTTTTGCCTGCTTGCCCCCTTTCTGCGATTTCTTTTCTCAGTAGTTAGAAGACCATGCATTTTCTTGGACAAGGTGGTAATGCCCATCAATTAGACCTAAGAGAAAAAGAAGATTTGAGGAGCTTAAAATTAGGTAATTAGGAAAGAAGGAGCCAAAAGGGAATTTTCACAGATGGAATAGATGGCATGGAGTCTCCAGCTATGGCTGTGGAGGAGCCAGTGGGGAGGTGGGGTGCTGGGAGATATAAGGAATTTGTGTTCTTTTCTTTTTCTTTTTAATTTTTACTGAACAAAACACAAAATAATGAATTTATATCTCAATACATTACACATTCTACTGCCACACACCAATTTTTATCATATTGTGATCATATTGAATATGCAGAGTTTTTGTTTGATTTCTAAAAGTAATATACCATGTCAACAATATACTTGAAAAATGTTATTGTCAACAGTATCCCATTGCTTGGACTAGCCCAATCTACACTTGTTGGTCTTTAAGGTAGCTTTCAATCTTTTTGTCATTATAAATTCTACTTCAGTACAGAACACTGTCTATATCCTTTCACATTTATATAATCTAATTTTTTCCACATTGGCAATAGCTTTACTATTTTTGTTTTGAAGCTGTTTAAACTAACATAAAACAGAGAATAAACTGATGGTTACTAGAGGTAGGGGGGTGAGGAGGCTGGGTGAAATAGATAAAGAGATTAAAAAGTGCAAATTGGTAGTTACAAAATAGTTACAAGGATGTAAAATACAGCTCAGGGAATATAGTTAATAATTTTGTTAATAACTATGTGTGGTGCCAGGTGAGTACTGAAAATATAGGAGGGGGTCACTTTGTAAATGATACTATTATCTGACCACTATGCTGTACACCTGAAACTGATACAAAATAAAATGGGTTGTAAAGTGTAAATGAAACAAAAATTTTATTTCATTTATTTATTTTTATGTATATGTTTTACAGTTGTTCTAATTATTTCCCCCCATTTGCCCCCCACACCCTCCTGCTGCCCATTGCCCACTTTAGAAAAAGGAGCTTGTGTTCTTAAGGACCTCACCTCTGAGGCCCTTGGGAGAGAGGCCCCCACCATGGGAGTCCAGCCCCAAGCATCCAAGGAGGGATGATGGAGAATGAAAAAGCAAACATTGGGTACACTGAACCAGGTATTAGGATAAGTTCTCCTAGACACTTGTAAGGTATCTTCCTCTTTCCTATCAATCCAGGCACTACCAAGTCATGAGTTTGGTCAGGAAAGCCTGAATGCCAGCCTCTGCTCAGCCACTGACTCATTGTGCCACCACAAGCAATACATTTCCTCTCTCTGGACCACAATTTCGTCACCTGCAAAACGAGTGGGTCATATTACATGATTTCTAACATTCTGAAATGCTGCCATTTTCAGGGATGTGTTACTCAGCTGCAGAACCCACTGGTGTCAGAGTTCCATGATATTCCCCCGTGATTAGTCACGAGGGTAGAATTTTCCTCTTCTAAGGTCATTCAGATCCTCCTGCATGATTTCATTTCTCATGCCACCTGTACTATTATTCACCTGATATTTTGCTTTAATCTGGCTTATTTATTTAACTTATCCTAGAAGGAAACTTCACAGTTGGGAAGGCATATCACTTGCCAAAGAATAGTAGACAACTGTGACAAACACATGGGAAGTAAAATGTTAATATGAAAGTTTAGAGTCTTCTGTTTGAAGTTTTTGACAAAGTGTGGTTAGCAAGTGTTAGAGATATTAAATATAGATTAGCACCATGCCAAATCTGCCTGCATCAGCAAACTAGTAAAAAAAATTAAAAACCACTAGTAAGGATCTAGAAAAACGAAAACTCTCCTGGAAACCATACAGAATAGTGCCATCACTTAGGGTAACAATTTGGCAGTACCTGTGAAAATGGGAGTATACATCCAGCATTTCCAGTCCTTGGTATATACCTGAGGAAAATTCTTACCCATGTGTGTTTGACACATGAAGCAGCATTATTTGTAATGGGAGAAGAAAGAAATAAAAATCAACATAAGAATAAATATAAATGTCTTTTGTAAACATTCGAGACCTTACTCGAGACTTTAATGAATTGAACATAATGAACCCACTTGAAATGAAGGAATTTATCATTGTTAAAATGAACTTAGGTTAAATTGGGATCTAACCCAAATTGTAAAAGTTTAATGGTTGAGTCTTTACAATTTCTTCTCCTTCTGTTTCATAATAGTATGGTGTTACACGTAAATGTAAAACCATAATCTGCTAAATCCATGAGAGTGTTATATTTCCAAGAAAAGACTAGTAAAACAGGTTACTAAGGGCTCTGAATTCAGCCACAGGTGTTCTCATGAGCTCAGGGGCTAGTACACACTCCACACCTTCTGTGGTCATTCATGATCGTCTATCTGCAATTCCTTCCAGAATGATCACAAGTTATGTATCATTACGGCTATCTTACTACACTTCTATGAAAAACTGATAATTTTAAATAAAAGCTCTGTTCATCTTTCTGTATATTGAAGGACAATGTCTTAAAGTGGTTTCTGTTTGACCATCCAACGTAGTAAAACAACCAAATTAAACCTGTCTCGTGGATGGCAGCCATTTGGAGCAGAGCAAGATGTTGGAGGGTCTGAGTTCCATTCCCAATTCCAGTTATATTCTAGATATCTTAAAATTGTTTGATTTTTGTTATAAAGTTGGGTGATTTTACACAAATGTCTACACTGTATATTGTGTACATGCTTAAGAATGACTGTTTCAGAGAGGAAGGCATTATAATACTTATGAACAGTGACAGAAACACTGTGTATATCTATAATTTAATCTTTAAATAGCTGTGACTTGATTAGCTCCTTCTTAGATGATTTTTAGAGTCAGGTAAGTCCTTGTAAGTTTTTGAATGGCTTTTGACTGCTGCTGCATGAAAATAATGTGTAAAGCAAAGTTTTAAAGAATCAGAGTGATTGCATTTTATTATTGAAAGTTGAAGCATAACACACATAAACAAAAACCAATAAAATAGGGTCATTTCATTGACTATAAAAAATCATAGAAACAACTGAAGACCATAGAAACAACTTAAATAGCCTTCTAAAGTAGAAAGTGTAAACATCCCTATGTTGCTATATATCCCTATGATGGAATCCTATGCAATAGTAAAACACATAAAGTAGGCCTACATATATTAACATGTTAAGCTCAAAAACACAATGAGCAGAAAACCAACTGTAACCTGCAAAGAATTATTTAGCAATGGGGTTCATAACAGGGGTGGATGTGCATGAAAATTACCAACTGTCATTTCAGGAAACAGGTTATTTCTAGAGCAAAGGGGGTGTGGAGATGGGAGGGAAAACGGGAAGGGCATCCAGAAAATATTCACTGGGGGTGTCAATAGAACTTTAATGTTTTATTTCATTAGCAGAGTTGTGATTACATAACTATTCATGTTCTTATTCTTTATAACTTCTTGTATGTCTAAAATATCCTACTAGGCTTAATCATAAGAAATTGCTAGTATTTGTCTGTTTTGATCTACAAAGTAGCCATTTCATAATAATAATGGTGCTGATTACAAATAATCGAAAGGAGACATTTTTTCTTTCCATGTGGCTGACTGTTATTTAAGGCCTCTAGGTGAACCCTCCCTCTTTGTTTATCTGGTTACCAGCAGGGTGGTGCAGGAGCCACCTTAGGGCAACACTGATTTAGTGAATGTTGTCATGGCTCTATCACAAATCACGACCTATGGTCTGGACTTGGGGATGAGAAACTTGTGGTCTGAGACTAGAAGCAGGGGAAAGAGAGGATGCAGAGGGGTCTGCAGGGAGGTCTGCAGAGAGGAGGCAGAGCAACTGGGTCACATGCAAAATGCTTATGCTTCAGGTCCCTAGATCAAATTCAGGGCTTAGGTAGTTCTCTAGGTCACCCACCTGTTGAGTGAGAGCTAATCACTTTCTTTGAATCTCCTGCTCCACTGATTTGGAGATCGATGATGATAATGGTGATGTATTAAAATATTTAAATACCATTTCTTGAGTGAGATTAGTGGGGAGCTAGACACTTTCTGTACATAGTCTTATCATCATAGATGGCACCACGAGGTAGGCATTAATCACCTCCATGAAGAGATGAGGCCCAGAGATGTCATGTCACAGAACCTGAGCAAGAACCTGGGGGGAACGTTGGGCTGTGGGTTTGCAAAAGGAGAAGAGGGCCTGGCTGCTTCCTTCTGAGAGGCCAGGGAGACCAACTTCCTGGGTCCACAGGGCTTCAGGAGCATGAGAGGGCTGGTCTCTGTGGCGGCTGTGGGTCCACCCACAGACCAGGACAAATAGGCTGGTGTGTTTCAGCCTAAGTCACGTTGGTCACGACTCAGGCATGTGGACTGCTACCTTTGCTTGCTAGGTTTTCCCCAAGTCAGGTGGAGATCATTCCTAGCTTGTGACTGTAGAGGTACAGGGGAGTGTGGGTGGGGACTGGCATTTAGTCCACAGGGGAAGGATGCAACTCACTGTGGCTCATGTGGGCCAGAAGTGGGAGTCAGGAGACCTGGGCCAAGTGGGCTGCTGGAGTCAGCTTCACCAACCCCATCCACCAATGCTGTCACCACCACCACCACCACCTCCCTTCCATCATCACCACCTTGATCTTTCCCACCCCTTCCATTATCACCACTATCAACTCTTCTACCCCCTCCATCATTCCCACCATTACTTCCATGATGGCCATCATCCCATCACCTTCATCATCATCATTCCTACAACCTCTATTATTTCTACCTTCCCTACCACTACTTTCACCACTTATCCCATCTCTGTTGTTATCATTACCACCTTCGCAATCACCATCGTCTCCACCCTCTTCCTACCTCCATCATGATAAGCACTGTTCCAACGACAGCATTATTACTACTTCTGGCAATTTCAACTGAGAAATCTCTAAACCAGCCTATAAAGTGGGTGGTTTTCTTATCAACAAGATATAATGAAGCTTGAAGAGGATTCAAAACCAGGATGTGATTCCTCTTGGCAATCTTAACAAGGAGGTCTTAGGGCCACTTATTGACATCAAATTTGACCGAATATAAAGACGTCATCTGTTTCTTCCAGTGGGCTAATTCTGGAGATGCAGAGGGGATCAAACAGCTCTCTACAAGAGAGTTGACACTTGCCAAAGGAGTTTGGGAACTACAGGAATCTGAGGCTCACAGACATCAAGTGGCCTGCTTAAGGTCACACAGCCAGTGACTGCCAGCATTTAATTAGAGTATACACTGTCAAAGCCTACAAGACTGCCACCCTAACCTCTGCCTTAGTCACAGAACTTGGGTGATACAAGATTTTCACAAAGGCTGTGACAGCCATGGAGATGTGCCACTCAGGTGTCCTCAAGACAGAACCAGCCACAGGGAGCACGGTCATCTGATAGCTTCCAGCTGTGGATGCCTCTGGGCTCTGCCTTAGCTTCTAGGTCCATGCCAGATGCTTCCTGGGCAGTCCCTGGGCAATGCCTGAGCATGGCAGTGACACGAAGACTCACCATTTCTGGGCAATGTGGGGCTCTTCCATGCATGGGCAATCTATATACCCAGGCTCCCTGTTGACCTGGCTTAGTCTCCTCAGAGTTGAACCTGAGTCTGAGGCTGTTTTTACATAATCCTCCTGTGTTCTTCCTCTTTTCAGTGTTGATATCTATCTGCTTATTTCTATGCTGTCTCTCATTTATCTTTAACAGGCATCATTCTCTATAAATATCTTGTACCCCAACTCTTTCTTGATACATGCTTCCTAGAGGACCTCAGATGACACAAACATGTATTTTTGTACCATTATAGCATAGGGATTTGTTTTCCTTCCTAGCCTTAAGACTTTAGACACACACACACACACACACTCATTAGCTCTTTGGATTGAGTATATCCTAATATAACCGTTTTCTGTCGCAACTATAAAATTATTATAAATCAACTATTCTGCCATGTACACACTTGAGCAAGCCGTTCTACTTCTCTGTACCTTAATGCCTTAACCTCATCTGATATGGTGTTAATCATCTTAACATTGCAGGATTGTTTTGAGAGCTAAGTCATTTGTTAGCATAAAACATGTATACCTGGCCTGACACATCATAGGTATGTGACAAATTTATTCATTTATTGAGTGCCTCATCCAAATGCAATACTTTATATTAGGCATGGGGATACAGTAGTGAACAAAAAAGACAAGAATTCCTTATGGAACTTATACTCTCATTAGTTAAAGCTAAATCTGAAATATCCTGAAGATATCTTAACAGATATAAAAGCCAAATAAGATAAGCCTCTCCTTTAAGAAGGAAAAAATATGAGGCTAGAACTGGAAGTACCTCTTTAAGAGGGAAATTAACTTCAGTTAAAGAAAAACCAAGAAGAAATCACCTGGAACATTTGACCCGCAGTGCTGGGCAGCAAATGATCTCTGCCCTGAAAGTTCAATGGGAGCACAGATTGAATAGTAAAAGTGAGTCAGTTGGATTTAGTAAGCAAAGTTCAAAATTTCCAGCTCAGAGTGCATTTTGTTCCTTTTTATGAAGTCCCATTTTCACAAGGTCTGAAGAGATAAATGTTGTATAGAGAGTCTGTTTTTAATTCTTTTAGTTATCATTTTATTATTCACTTATAACTTAATAGTATTGTGGTGGGAGAATAAAGTCTGTATGATGTTTGTTAAGGTCAGTTTTACTATTCAGTTTGTGATCAATGGTCACAGTTTGATCAGTTTGTGATCAAGCATTCTGTGGGCACTTGAAAATAAAGTATATTCATCTAATTTTAGAATGTAATTTTCTACAAATGTTCCTTAGATTGAGCCAATTAATTGTGATGTTTATGTCTTATTGATTTACACTGGACTTGGTCTGCTCCATTTATCAATGAATAAAAAACAAATCTTAAAATTTCCCAAAAATGATAGTGGAGTTGTCGATTTCTTGTTGTAATACTGCTGATTTTTGCTTTATATTATTTTGAGGCTGTGTGCATTGAAGTTTAGGATTGTTACATTTTCTTGTTGAAGTGAACTTTTTATCATTGTGGAATTATTCTCTTGACATCTGATAATACTTTTACCTTAAAGTTTATTTGTCTCATACTAATATAATGACACGCTTTTTTTTATTGTTATTAAAGTACAGTTTTCTGTCGTTTACTCCCGTCCCAGTCCACCCCCCCAGTGCTCCCCACCTCCCTCCCATTTCCACCCCCCTTAGCTTTTGTCCATGTGTCCTTTATACTTGTTCCTGTAATCCCCTCCCCTTTTCCCTGAAATTCCCTCCCCTCTCCCCTCTGGTTACTATCATCCCATTTTCTATTTCAATGTCTTTGGTTATATTTTGCTTGCTTGTTTGTTTAGTTGCTCAGGTTCCTGTTAAAGGTGAGATCATACGGTATTTGTCTTTTACCGCCTGGCTTATTTCACTTAGCAAAATGCTTTCCAGTTCCATCCATGCTGTTGCATAGGGTAGGAGCTCCTTCTTTCTTTCTGCCACATAGAATTTCATTGTGTATATGTACCATAGTTTTTTGATCCATTCATTTCCTGATGGGCACCTAGGTTGCTTCCAACACTTGG
>PVKM010008626.1:0-38601 GCA_004027735.1 Carollia perspicillata
TCCTATTTCAACCAACAGGACTGAGGATTTCCTCATCCAATTGGAGCTGCACAGCTCCAACCAATCAAAGCAGCTCTATTTTAACCAATCAGGACAGTGCTTTTTTTTAACCAATCAAACTGTGAGGATTTGGGGTCTTCATTGGATTGAGGATGGACCAGTCAGGAATGTGTTTCCAATGCCAAAACTACCCAAGATGATTACTGATTCAGGTCAAAAGTGTTTGCCTATGACCTTGTTTGCTTCCCCTCTTTTACCAGTCACCCTCCTAGTCCTTTGCATTATTGGCAAGTGACACCATTTTCAGGTTGAGAAGGTAGCATGGAAAAAGGAATGAACAGATAATTCTACATGAGGCCAGTGTTTCTTGCCATTCATTAAACTATCTAAATGTCCATTCAAATAGTACTGATACAGTACAAGCTATTAGTTAATACTGTAGGGTCAACAAGGTATGTCACCTCACTCAAGGCCCATTCCATCTCACCAATGAGATGCAATTCACGCATCCCAGGCAATTCAGACCGGCCAAAAGATAGCATGCAGGCAAGGGCCAAATGAATTAAAAAAGAAATAAAAGAATTAGAAAAGAAAGATTGATTGAGAACTATTTGAGACAAAGCCTAGAGTATGGCTGAAGTTAGTAAATGTTTCCCTGTCAATGTTGATGAGAACAAGAACAACAATAGTATATAAAGTGGGAGTCAGAAGCAAAGTGCTGTTTGAGACCACTCTGTTCTAAACTGGAGGAAGAAAATTTTCTTTAGTTTCCTGGAAGAGCATTTGGAAGGATTATTGTCCCACTTGAGGTTACTTAATTGAGTCTATAAAACCACAAAAGAAGCAGAGCTGCTAAACTTTATCTAGATTCCTGGGGTATCTAAAAGCTACTGAACATTTCAAAAAGCAGCTGAGAGAGATTAAAAGGAGCACAACCAACCTTAAGTAACCTGTCTTCAGTGACTTTGAATCCTTGTTCTTCCATGGAACATCTATGTGATCAAGTTTTTAATATCGGGGGTTTAGTTCCTTCATCTGTAAAAAGCAAATAAAAATCCTATCCTCCAGAATTGCTGTATTTGGTATTTACCATAACAGGGAGTGATTAACATCTATTAGATACTTACTGAACCACCATTGAATAAGGAATTAACATTAAGATACAAATTCTTTTATTTTTTTCTTAGCTTACACAGTCTTTATTTCCTTAAGTGCAAAGACTTATACTTAGACCAAATCAATAGTATCATTCTCTTTAGCTTCAAGTAGTTTGTATTTGAGTCTTGAGGCTTAAGAAATGCCAACTGCATTTTAGTCCTGTCTGAAAACATGAATACAGTTAGGTAATCACAAAGAAAAGAATGTGTCCTGTTTATAACATGGCCAGCAAAGTGGTACATTGAAAAAGTTTTGTGATCTAAAGACCTTTTCCAAAAAGTAGTATCGGGGTCACTCTATAATAAAAATTACAGTGCAGGGGAAAATTGACACATTTGAACGTGTTTCATGTTTAGGGGAGTTTATATACTTTTGTGTAATTGTATCCATATGACTAAAGGCAGGCATATGGCCTTGGACTCACGAGTGTGGCACTTTGAAATTTCTATTGGGAAGCCAGTAACATGAAGCAGCAAAACCCACAAAAACATTTGGCCATTGTAACAGACCCAGTTTATATACTCTCCCCAGATTTATTCAGCTATGCTGTAATACAATAAAAACTATATTTGGTCTTTGTCCTTGGTAGACACATGCCTACTCCAGAGGGTTTAAATTTGGGGGGCATAGATCTTCAAAAACCCTTGGCATTTCCTGAATGATAGATAAGAGTTTCTTTTTTTTGTTCATAATGAACCCTTTTCAACCTACATCTGAGTTTATACTAGCAAGGGGACTTGTGGCTGGGCCCACAGATATGTTCAGAATGGGGGCTAGTTTCCAGAAAAGATGACTGATATAATTAGAATATTGGAATTTCAGCCCTACCCCCTACCCCCAGAGAGAAAAAGATGACTAGAGATTGAGTTCAGTCATATGATCAACCCAATCATGTCTATGTAATGAAACCTAGATTAAAAACCATAGTGATGCTCGGGGAGCTTCCTGGTTGGTGAATGTATTCAAGTGCCGGAGGGTGGCATACCCTGCTGCCACAGGGACAAAGCTTTCCCAAACTTGAGGTCATATGTCTTTTCTCTTTGACTGCTCTTGAGTTGTATCCTTGACAATAAAATTGTAAGTACAGCACTTCCAGTGAGTTCTGTAAGTCTCTCTAGAGAATTATCAAACCTGAAGGGGGATCATGGGAACAATGTGTAGATGGCTGATCAGAAGTGTTGTGTGGGCTGTGGGCTTTGGTCTGATGTCTCAGGTGAGGATAGTCTTAAACACCTGAGCCCCTGAACCTGTGTGATGCTGATTCCCTGGTGAATAATGTCAAAATTAATACTTTGCCCTGTATTTGTGGGATTTGTGCTAACTCTAGGTAGTTAGCACCAGACTTGAGTTGCTGTGGGGAAATAAATGCTTCTTCCAGAGGTTCAGATTCTTGCCTCGCTTCCTGGCCAGAGCAGCACCAACTCATGTTGTTCCTGCTTCATCTGCTCTCTCTGCCTTTCCCAGTGGAGGATGCTGGGCTCCAGCACGACCTGCATTGTTCCCATTGTAGCGAGTGCTGCGGCAGCTCCGGGCCCCGGGTCCAAACCTATCAGACCCACGAAAACTTTGATTTTCCTAGTGATTGCCCAGAGGATCCAGATAGTGCAGCCCTGGCATCTCATGGGATGACCTTTCACCAGAGAAGGAACCAGCAGATAAATCACCCCTCTTCCCTGCCACCAAACAATGTTGCAAGACATGGTCTTGTTTACAATTTTTCCAAAGAAATCCCATGTGCCTGGATAACCACTGAAAGTTTGTGTGTGAATTGCAACCATCTCAATAATTCAATACTTTCCTGCTTTTCTTCTCTTTTGTCATTGGTCTTGCTTCTCCAGGATTGCACCCACCCCTAAATTATTAGCATATGATGAGCTTTGCCTTGGGTTCTGTTTTCCAGAGAAGCTGGAATAGGACAGAAGTGTAGCCAGCAAAGTCCTGTTGTTAAAGGAAGCTCTGGCTGATGGCTTGGTGGCAGCCTCCCATGTGTGGTGTCTGCAACATGAACTGCAATACCTGTGCCCACCTCAGAGGCAGGATGGGCTCTGATGAAGTATATTGGGCACTGTCCCTGGTTCTACAACCCATGAGCATGTGTTTAGGCCCCTCCTGGTAATATATTTGTAGCTAAAAAATCCAAGCATTATTAGCAATCAAAACCTTCCTATTTTAGAGGTACTAGATATCTTTCCTTCTACTATATAATGATGGTGATGATTGATGACCAATATGTTTGCTTTAAAAAATGCCTTTATTTGAGAAAGTAAAAATTACCCTGATGTTCTAAAACAAAACAAAATAAACAAACAAAAGCAAAAAATAAAGAACATGTTTATGAAATTCAAAACTCTTGGCACCACTGGGGTTTCCCAAGTAGAGGACAGGATCCTAGCTATCCATTCTGTGGCTTTTATTTGACCCAGATATAAGACCCATGGAGGCTGTTCTATTCTATGACTATGAAAAGGAGTAATTAATCAGGGGCTTAGGGACTGTTGGTGAACCAGAGGAGGTGAATAGGTTTCTCTTGTTAGATGCTCATCTGGGACACAACAGGAATATTACTCACTAGATTGAGACTCAGGAAAAAAAATGATGGAAATCATCTCTCACACAGTCGCTACCTCTTTTCCTAAGTTTTTGTTTTTTGCCATGACCCTGATTTTATTAAAAATGATCAAATAGAAAGAACTTTATTTCTATGTAAAATACTCTGAAACACAATGCAACTGATAGAAAGCTTGCAACTTAAAATGGATTAAGAATCTGGGGCAGGAGGAATAAAAAAAAGCAGTATACTTTTCAATTCTTTAAAACAGAAAATAAATTTAAAAATAAAAGTAGTTTGAGTAATGCCTAGAAAAACTCATGTAGATTATTAATGTATAATTAATTATACATTCATGAAAGAACCAATGAATATAATGCATACAAACAGTTATCTATAAGGGAAGACATAAACAGCAAAACACAAAATTAATCAGTCTGGCAAAGATTAAAATAATTTGGATTGTAGAGTTAGCAAAACGTATTGCTGGTAAATTTTTTGTTTTATAAAAGGCAGTTTAGGAATACTTTAGTGTTATGTCAGTTAATGTAATTTTATCCCAAAGAAATGATTTCAAATTATCTGAAGAACTATCATAAGATTCTTTAATAGTGCAAAATTATAAATAAGTTTGAAATATAATAGAGATGTGTTAAGTAAACTGACATAGCCACAATGTAAATAAAATCACCTAAACAGATGGGCTAATAAAATATGACCAAGTATTATATGTAAAAATAAAAAAGTCACTTATAATCTTAACTATGTGTAAGAAAATGTGTACATATCCATAAGAAGAAAAAAATTTGAAGCAATACTCAGCTATTGATTTATTTCCAAGGGTTAGGATTACAAGTAATTCTGCTTATGGTTTTTAAACAGGAGTCATCTACATGTGTCAAACTTGCTATCCTTTCTGAGTTCAGGGCCATCTATCCAAGTAATGTATTGGCCATGATAAATAGTTTATTTGGGACTGGAACTTGAAATAGTTCTCTCTCTACTGCCTGAATTCCTCCTACCAGGATTCCTGTGTCTAGAGAAGCTAATGCTAAGACTCTGATGGCCACCTGTACTCGGGCTGCCCTGACTATGGCCACGGTCCCTTCTTCTTTCTCTACTTTGTGAACTGAACCTTTCATAATTTTGTGCCATGAGTTTGCGAGATTTCTTCTCCCTCTGCTTACTCTTCCTCTGGGTGGGACTTGGGCTTCTCCTCTTCCCGGGCCTGCCATAGTACTCACCTTGGTGGCCCATCCTCTCTGAGTTCTTGTCAAAGGAAGAGTCGGACCGATCTGGAGACATGTACATGTCCCTGTTAGCTTCCCAAAATTCGTTGTTGGGATTTCTGAACACATGAAGAAAGTTGCAGTATTTTCCTCTTGGGCATTGTTTTCTTTCAAATAAACCACAAATTGCCGCTTTCCACCGGGTCACTGGGCAGAATTCACATTGAAGCTGTCGACCTGCATACCACCGTCCATTGAACAGAGAAAGGGCTGCTTGGCATTCTTCTTCTGATTGATATTGAACATACACATTGCCCCTCAGATGAGGTTCCAAGTTGCAGCTCACCTTGAACTGGACCACCTTCCCCACATTCTTGAACTCAGGGAGCACGTCCTCGTAGAAGTCCAGGAACTGCTGGTAGGTCTCCTCTTCACTGTACTCCAGGCTCGCGTCCAGGTCGTAGTCATCCCTTCTGCACTGCTCCATTCCAAACGTTGTAAACATGCTTCTAATGAGGAGTGTGCGGCTCGATGTCGGGAAATTGTGTTTACGTGAACACCTATCCCCAAATCTGCAAGCTCCTGTTTTACTGTAGAATGGGCAGTTAGTTTGATCTTTCTCTGTTACTCTTAAGTACATGGGTGGTTCTGGGTTTTGCCAGGTGGCAGCACTTTCCAACTCTCTTTCCCTCTTCTCCCGTAGCTTCTGCTCCTTCTGTTCTCTTTCCCTTCTCTGATATTCTTCCCATTCTTCCCTTAACTTTCTGTCTTGTTCTTCTTGCCATTTTCTAGTGGCCTCTTCCTTCTCCTTCTTTATTCTGAATTCTTCTTGTGCCTTCTGTTCCCTGAGCAACCATTCTTCATGTAATCTTTGCCTCTGTATCTCCAACAGCTTTTCTTCATTTAGTTGTTCTTCAATAATCTCCTCCTCTTCCCTTTGTGACATTTCTGAGTCTCGTAGTCGGGCAGCTTCCTGCCTTTTTTTCTTCCGTTTTTCTTTTTTCAGGGCAGCCCTGTTCTTTTGGTGGCTCGGTTTCTCCAGAAGCATCTTGTTAGGAGCTGCCATCTTACATACACCGCTGTAACTTCAAGAGGAGACTGGGGTCTTTTCCTAAGCGTTCTGTGTAGAAGTCATTCACACTGCAAAATATCAGATAATCAGTCATCTGTATCAAATGTTAATAGGACACTATATTTACTGAGTCCATATCTTCCAGGGTTCTCTGCTAAATGAGATTGTAATTGTTTTGTGTCGTTCGTTTGTTTGTTTATTTTAAAAAAGGAATTGTTGGGAAACCAAACCAGAGAAGACAGATCTGGCTATAGTGAAATGAAGAGATGGGCTAATACTGTATCTCGCAAAAAGCATTAATCTGAACAAAATTTTTGAAAAGATAACCATTTCAGTTGTTGGGAAATGGACCAAAGCAAAAGTAAATGACACCTTTAAAGATGTTTCTTTGGGGAATATGCCAGGATTTCAGGTAATAACAGTGGGAATCTTCAGCCTTCTTGTCAGGAGCTGCACCTGCCTACTACCCAGCTCCAGCTCATTCAGTGGTAGAGTATTATCAGAGTGGGACGAGTCATAAAAACCCACAGGCCTGGGGGTCTGATGTGATTTACAACAGAAAAAGCGAATCCATCCCTGCCAGTGTTGCCAATAAAAGTAGTAAACTGGGTAGACAACAAAAGTGGAAAATTCACAGCTCTGTTAGCCTGAGCTTACACAGTCTGTTGGTGAGAATGATGAACCAACCATAAGTTTAACAATGAGATCCTAGAAAAGGTCATAGAAGGGATGTGTAAGCTTTCACACATCTCATCTTTGTACATCTGTAACTACTGGCATGTGCAGGGGAGATCAGAAAGTAGATGCCGAGGCAGGCTTCACAAAAGCCAGAACTTTGAATGTACTTCCCAGACAGGAGAGGGTAGGCACCTTAGGGATGGAACATTTCAAGCATAACATATCCCACCCCCACGTCTGGCTGACCAACTAGCAAATAACTAAATAAATAAGTAAAACTTAATCAGGGTAGAAACATCAGTGGCTACACACCTCTGGAGAAAGAGATCCCACATAATAAACCCAGGTGGTTAAAAATTTCCTATAAAGGAAAAATCAGAATTCATATTTGCTACAATTAGTATCTCAAATATCAAGCTTTCAACAACAAAAATATTGAAATGAAATATTGATTGGTCATAAAAAAGAAGGAAATCTTACCCTTTGTGACAGCATGGATGGACCTGAGAGTATTGTGCTATGTGATATAAGCCAGTTAGAGAAAGACAAATACCATATGACCTATCTCACTTATATGTGGACTCTTATAAATAAAATAAACTAACAAAGTAGAAACAGACTCATATTTGACACAGAGAACAGACTGACAGCTCTCAGAGGGGAGAGGTGTTGGGAGGCTGGGTGAAAAAGGTAAAGGGTTTAAGTAAAAAAATAAGTAAATAAAACTCATAGACACAGACAACAGTGTGGTGATTACCAGAGGGACAGAGGCTGGAGAGAAGGAGGGGTAGGAAAGGATAAAGGGAGGGTAAATGGTGATGGAAGGAGACTTGACTTTGGGTGGTGAACACACAATACAATATACGGATGATGCATTATGGAACTGTATTATATAATTTTATTAACCAATGTCACTCCAATAAATTCAGTACAAATTTATGTATATACATATATATAGATAGAGATATATAGACAGAGATTTAAAGAAACAGGAAAGTGTACGCCTTATTTAGGAAAAAAGCAATCAAATGTTGGCATTGATAAAAAAAGTATCAAACAACTGTAATAAATACAGTACCTTCAAACAATTAAAGAGAAATATAATGATAATGTGAAAACAAATAGCACTCAGCACTCATATCTTAGTTTCTAATACCATTCTCCATTAAAAGAAAGCAAGAATCCTTGGAAAAATGGCTGAGTCTGAGAATATGCAAGATGAGCCTCGAGTAACTTTGTAGTGTAAGAGTAAGAAAGTACTCAAAAATCAAAATCTTAGGAATTCTAAGTTCACACTCATCCTCCAAAAATTTATTAGAAGTTCATGTTTTCTTCTTATACACAGCTTTGACTGTTTCCTCTATTCTACCAAAGATGAAAAAAACATGATTTCTGTTTCTCTTAGGAGGAATTTGTCCACTTTGAGATTTTAGTTTATTGGATTACTTTGCAATCTCAGCTCTCTGGCATGCTTCCAATGGTTTTGTAAATTATCTGGCTTTTTGGTGGGAGCAACATTCTCTTGTGACTTGTCACATTCCAAATAATAATGAACTCCCTATAAATGTTTGAAGCGGTTCTCAAACTTTTGTGAAACGATCTTCTAAGATTATGTTGTGCAAGTTTTCCTGCTAGAATCTCCTCTGCATTCATTTTCTTGAAAATTCCTAGTACTTCAAACCTTTAGTAACCTGTCACTTCTCCCGAAATGTTTAACTCGGGTTTCTCAGCCTTGCTATGGACGCCTGGAGCCAGAAACTCCTTTGTTGTCAAATTTGCACTGTGCACTGTAGGATGTTTAGCATCATCCCTGATCTCCATCACTAGATGTCAATCGCACATCACTCTACCTCCCTAATTGTGACAACTAAAAATGTCTCCAGACATCCTCATATCCTCAAGTATAGAGAATTACTCATATGCCTTAATCCTGTCTCTGGGGTTTGGGTGAAAGGTTTTTCTTTTTGTTTTTGTTCTCATGTTATTCTGTATCTATCTGTTATATTGGCACTTATTATATTTTCTTATATTTGCCTATTCTCTCTCTCTCATACACACATGAAAAATAATTATTGAGAATCCTCTGATGAAGTGAGTAAGGTAAATGTTGAAAGGTGGGGAGGTGGGGAGAGTGTTAATGTGTGAGATGATGCAAATAATTTGTAGAAACTAAAAAGGAGCCAAAGGTCTTTGTGTAAGAAAAGGGAAAGATACAGAGGAAGGGATGTGTATGCATTTATGAGTGCATGCGTGTATGTGTGTAGGCATGGAAGTGAGATGGGAAGGAGAGAGCCATCCATCCTGAGAAGATGGGTTGAAGCTAGAGAGCTGAGAAAGATTAATGGGGAAAAGGTTGTGAGGCAAATACATTTCATAATTGAAGTGATAATTTGGGGGAAATTAAAGTGGTCTAATCTGATTTCTTGTTGAGTTCTCCATGTAGTATAAAATTAAGCATTCTCCTCATTCACATGAAAAATCTCTATCATTGTGGTGTTGATTTTTCTTTATAAGGTTACAAGGGAAGTGCCAAGTCCTGCTTTGAGGTAAACAAGATGTTGATAACAGTCCTAGGTAGGAGGGGGGTGTGTATTGTACAGTCACCTGTTCTTATTTGTTTCATATATTCTTTCTGTTTGCTGTGCTGCTTGAGTACAGGGTGTATCCCTAGTATGGAGCAGAGCTTATGGCATGTGGTAGACTCTCAATATCTGTTTTTATGGATACATGGATGAGAATTACCTTACCTTTCAGGGCTGAACAAAAAGCCAGTGAATATTATTTTCTAGGTTGTGAGTAAAAGAAATAGCCTGACCATGAAGTCTGGGGAAAGGTCCTTCTGTGTAATTCTCATCCTTCAGTGTCAAATGGGGAATGGTAATCTTGAGATATGAAGTAAGAGCAAAAGAAGAAGGAGGAGGAATAACACTTATTGAGAATTTACCGATACTTTTATAAAATTTAGGATTGAAAGATGCAATAGAAAATGTTAATTATATTGTTAATGTCTGTCATCATTTCTAAGACATTAAAATTTCACAAATGTTTAAATATGAAATAAAAGCTAATATTAGAATGGTAAATATGGTACATGGCATGTGCTCTTCTGAGTGATTTGAATCAGTTAACTCATTTCATCCTATCATTCCCCTATGAGGAATCTTATTACTAGATCACAGAAGGTCCATGAAGTTTGAGTCCTTGGTTTATCCTGGATTATAATGTCCTTGAAAAACCAAATCCCCCAGATATAATGATGGATCCTCTGGTAATTCCGGTAGAATACTGTTTCTGAAAAGATTTAAGGACAGAGCTGATCAAAAAGATTTCAGAATGAATGAGTGGCTATGAGCCTAATGACCATGTTGTAAAAATCTAAATGGGGAATAATAAAGAATAATAAATAAGTGGATGTCTCATTCAAAACTATTTCACCATGTTAACATAACTCACAAATTGTCAAGCATGAATCAATTAAACATTTTAAAGTGCAGAAAAGGCCTTTTGAGCTGGACAGTGGTTTGAATGTGTACCATGCTGTTTGAATACTAAGCAACAGCAATTTCCCTTTGCTCTACAGCTGTGGACAGAGAGGGACATTTCAATGGGGAAGGGAGAGACGGTAGGAGGCGGGGAGCATAGAGTTTGTCATTTCTGAGAGGACAGACATCTCAGCACTAGAAGGCTTCCCTTCCCTTCCCTCCCTACCTCTACCCCAGGATAGCTTGGAAACATCGGGCTGAGGGTGGGGTGGGGAGGTCAACGAAGACAAAGAAGGTTATGGAGATGCAAGAGAGAAAGACTAGGGAGACGTGACCATCTGAATGCAGAAACTGAGCAGGATGTGGATTACAAGTGTGAATTCTGGAGCATGACAGCTTGCGTTTGAAACCTGGCTCCATGAGTTGGCCAGCTGTATCACTTGGGCTAGCTACTTTGCCTCCCCAAGCCTCAGTTTTCTGATCTGTGAAACATGGATAATAGTACTGTCTGCCTTATTGGGACGGTTGTAAGGATTGTTGACCTACTCAATGGCACAAAAAGTTAAGAGTAAGGTAAGCATTAGCTATAGTTAGTTTGAGACTTAAAAAAATTAACACACCTCTTGGTAGATAGATATATAGATACTAGTATATATAAAGAGAGATTAGCACATATTATATATTAGTACATCTCTTGATAGATATATATATTAATATATATACATATATATATATATATATAATTCTGTGGGTATTGCTGATAAGGGGTTTATATAATAGAAAAAGGAAGGTAGGTAGCTAGGTGCAAGAGAAAAAATATAACTAGGAAATTTGTTGACATATGACCAAGAAGCCAAGACAAAATCCCCTAGTTCAAAGTTCTTATCCACTGTGATAGGACAAAATGTCATGCCAGGGATAGCAAGGGGCAAAATTAGAACTGGCTCCTCCAGCAATTGCTTATAAACTACAATGGGTGTCCATTACTGATAGGAACACATTGCAAATACAGACATTATCTTTCAATGGTATACCTGCCAATGGAATCATCTGGGGTACATTTGAAAATATACTGATTTCTAGTCCCCACTCCAGACCAAACTGAATTAGAATCTCTGGGAGATTTATGCATCCATATTCTAATGGACACCTGGGACTGAGAACCATTGCCTTAGAGCACTGATTTTCAAAATGAACTGTGCATTATTATCATGTGGAAAGCCCATTGGAAGACAGGTTGCTGGACTACCCCCTACCCCTGAGGTTTTGATTCAGTAGGTCTGGGGTGGGACTCTAGTGTCAATGCCCTTCAGCCAAAGACCACCAAGAACCCACCTGTAATTAAGCACGTTGGTTTATTATTCATTGCAGCAAGGGAGAAGACATACCTTGGGAAACCACCAATGTCCTACTACAGGATTTGGGCTTTGGTTGAGTGATTTGAAGGAAGGTTGAAGCAAGTGGGAGTTTGCTCTAAATTTGGTGTCAGATAATGGGAACAATTTTATGATTGGATATCTTAATATATTTTAGGTGGGGGAGAAGAACAAGTAGATAAGCTATAATTGGCAGAGAAGTGGCAGTCACTCATTTGAGCCAAGAGAGGGTGTGTTTAGGAATTTGTGGGCTGCACAATGACCTTGTTTTGGTCTGTGTTTAGATAAAATATGAAGTGGCCTTGTTTTGTCTCATTTTATCCTGGACTCAGAGTAACCTTGCATGGAGTTAGTGTTCTGTGGGATTATGTTCGAAAGCAGGATAACACAGCCAACTGTGAATGCCATGCCAGCTTTCCCATGTCAGATATTGCCCTCTCCCCTTTTTCTCCTTTCTCACCAATTTTAGTTGATGCTGATACTATCAGTCCAGAGACCACCAGACTTGGAGAACCACTGTCTAAGATGATGAAGGGACCAGAAACCTATATTTGGAACAGGGGCAATAGAAAATACACATAAACACAGCATTAGGAAGCAAAGGCACAGAGCTTTGAGGGAAAAAATTAAACGCAGTAAGAATAGCATAGCCTAGCAGCTAATGTAGCTTAGGGAAACCGAGTCTAGCACTGATTAATGCAATATAGCAGCTTTGAAGATGGATAAGGCTAGCATCATCTGGTTGTGCCCTTCCTCTCCAGCTGCCCTCTCTAACCAACTTCTAGCTCAGAACCTCTGTGTCTGCCGTTTCCTTTGCCTGGTGACTGGCCCATTTCTCTCCTCGTTGTTACTCAGTCTTTATGCATTTTTAACATGTCTCTTCTTCAGAGATGCCTTCCCCGACCTCCTACATTATTTTCCCTCTTCACCACTCATATCATCCTCTTGTTTTTCTTCAATATACCACTCATGATTTGTAATCAGATATTTACTCTTATGATGGTTTTTTCTTTTAAATTTCTTTGTCTCCCCCCTAAACTGCGAGTTCCCTCTGAGTGGAGGCCATGCCTAATTTACTGACTATTGTCTTACATCGAGAGCAGCACTGGAAAGGAAGGACCCATGTCCTTCCCAGTGTGCACTGAAACACGGTCGAGCCCCTCTTCCCCTCTTTCCAGTCCCATCCATACTGTAGCTCTAAAAAAATATTTATGGCTTTGGCTTGTCAATGATACTCTTCTCTGTTTTTCATTGCTTATATAGATCCCATAAAGTACTTTATATTTTTATATGATTACTTCAATGAAAAATTTAAAGTGTTTGGTGGAATCTACATGAGCAAAAAAACTTGAGTTTTACATCCTGACAAATCGTGATCTGTTATCAAGCTCGCCCTGTCTCGACTCGGTCTGATGGTTACACTTTTAGTTTCCATTATATAAGAGCTATCAGGGACTAACTTGAAAATGAAATTTTTCCTTCAGGCATTTTATTTGTTTGAGACATTTTTTGGATTTGTTGTTTCAATTAAATGTTCTGACACACTTTCCTTAAACTTTCTTTGGGGGCTGGGCTTGCTGCAGCAGCCTTTCTGGCCATGGATCTGGGACGGGAGAAAAGATTTTGCCAAGAATGAGATCCAGCAGAGCCTCAAGAGTTTGCAGTTTCAAGCCAAACTGGGTCCTGTTCAGATCTGGGTTAGCTGGCTCCTGGATTCTGAATGCAAACACTTCAAAATGCTTATAAAACAGTAACAGAAGACTTTGTGGACATCACATGGCACTCACTGAACATCGCTTTAATGAGTTAAATGTAAATGAAATGGGAACATATGGATTCCATTGTCCTAAAAATACACAGGGGTTTAAAATAAAGGCAAATAAAGAAGTGCCTTGGTGACATGTGTTTTGGAGTTTGCTGAACCAAAGACATTGAAAGGTTCCCCAAGACATTTATCAAGTCTAAAATGCATCTGGCTTCACCCACTCCCTCATGTGTGGTCAATGACTTTGGTATGCCTACTCTTCCCTTCTACTCTCAAAGCCATTTGCTCTTCTCCTCAGATGGAGCCAAGCTCACTGTCATTAGTGTACACTAATGTGAACAGAGCCCCAGTGCTCCCTGAGCCTCAGGGAACATGTGTTCCCCAACCAGAGTGAGGAAAAGCGATTTCTTTTCTCTCCACCCCTATCCATCCTTCCTTCCCTTGTCCCATGTTTTCCTCTAGAGCCTTGTCTTGTCCCTGTTCAGGACCAGAGGAGTGATCAGTTGCCACCCAGTATGGGCCTGCATGTCTCAAAAACATAATGGGGTTGATTGTGCTGATTCCCACATGTCACAGTAGCATACAGACCCCTAAGTGTTCCTTAACTCTAATCCTTTGTAGTCAAGTACACACACTGTTGCCATGAGAGCCTTTACTTATAGCTTCTGCCTCCTAGTGCCCATACTTGCAGATGAGAGAAGGGCTTCCTTCTAAAATAACTCATTAGCTCAGAGGCTTCTTGAGTGGAAGAAGTGGGTAAACTACCATTTTGCCTTTAACTCTGCTCTTCTTTTAAACTTTGGTGTCAGCATGGACCTTGTTTTCCTGTGGTGTGTAGGTAATATGCTTCACCACAGTAGAAAAGGGCTCCATTGCCTTTGTCTCAGAGAGTCTTTTGTCCATATTCTGTAGGCCCTGAAGATCACTGGCCCCCAAAAAGCTTCAAGAAAACCATAGCTGCCTCTTTTGAAAAGGTAAAATGGGCATTTGGGTATTCCCACAGGTTTCTAAGAACCTGTTTCCTCAGGACTCTTCAGCTCTTGTGAGTATCTGCATACAATGGGATCCTTAGGGCAGATGGTCACCTACTTGGCTCTCCTCCAGGTGAATGACCCAAACAAGCAGGGGGCCTTTCCACACTTAAATGAAGTGACCAGGTAGAGGCAATTAATGAACATTGGGATGTCATGTACAATTTGGTTTGTTTCCAGGGATGGGTGGCTCATGTGAAAAAAGTGGCTTAGAATCCTGTTTTGTTTGGTTCTGGTTTTTCCTGCTCTAGTTGTTTCTCCTTCTGTTCAACTATTTCTTATTTCCTAATGCTTTGCGGCTTGTTTTAAGAAATATGTCAGGACTTTGTTGGGTCAAGAGAATGAGGACATGGAAGAAAGCATATCAAGGTGTGGGATAAGCAGTAAGATGTCAGTTCAGATGCACAAGAAAAGGCCTGTTATCACTCAGGGGAAACTCAAGAATGAATTTTTGGTCCTGGAGTTCTGACCAAAGAGTAAAATGAGACTCTTGCTCTGTTCTTGTCAGAAATGATTATAAAGTGGATCAAGAATGCATAAAAAAAGCAGAATATGTTTTCCTTTCTGTGTTCCCTAGAGCTTCCTTGTTTCAGCTTCAGTTCTTGTTCAGCAAATAAGAGAGATTACAAGGCTGGAAGAAAAGGGAAGCTTGTTCCCATCTATCTAACATATTGGGAGAAAGAGTCAAGGACATTTTCCTTGTCCTAACATGATCCCTGTCAGGCTGCTAGTCAGCAAGATGGGGGGGGGGGGAGCTCTCCTGTCGCAAAGGCCTGCCCATGGCTCCCTCCATCATTTCCATGCACTTCTCAGAGGGACATTTACACAATCTATACTTTGTTGCTATTGTCTGTCATGTGCTGGTGTGCACAACTGTAGCAATCCCTCCCTGCCCCCCATCCTCCAGTTGTGCACTGTACTCATGACCAATATGAAATTTAATTACTGTGAAAAATGAGGGGAAAAATTGAAACTCAATTAAACCAGGCAAATGGTAGGATTTAAGACTACAGAAATAGGCAACCTTGTATATAGCCTTGTATACAGTCTGCAAAAGCCCTAAAATGTCATTTTTATTCCTATTTAAAGAATGACCAGGCAAGATTCACCAGGGAAGATTTTGGGAAGAGTTTTTTTCCCTGGTTGGCAGAGGAAAGGGAGGATGACCTCATAAATTTTTACTACTGATATTTACAATTCTTTATGAGAACACTGGCTGTGTAGGCTTTACCCCAAGGTAAGCTGATGTTCTTTATGGGAAAACTGTTTACATAGCCACATGGCCTGGTGACATACTTGATTCAACCAGGCTGTCAATATGGTGAGTGAAAAAGCAGACTCATTTTCTCACTGAACACAGCTTCCCTCACAATGCTTCCCTTTCCCTTAGCTCTGGTGACATTTTGAGAAATTACTCTGCAATTGCAGAAAGCAGGGTGGAAGGGTAGTCTTCATCTTTGTGTTTCTCATTGCTACCTCCACAGGCCCCTATATAAAATGAACAAACTAGGTTTCACCAGCTAATATCTATGAAAACATCGAGTCTGCCACCAGCACCCTACTACAACAATGGGTATCTTGCTCAGTGTTTTGGAGCCTAACATTAACATGTGTGTGGCAAGAACACAAACTCTCCAATTCAAAGAACAATGATTATAAGACAGAAATATTACTACTTCGCCTTGATGCACCTGCCATCAAATCTTATCAAGCCCTTTCTAGAATTCTCTCTGCATAGTTTATTTATAGATGACAATCATTTCTGCTTGTTTTGTCCATTTTATCTATCTTTTGTAAATTTTCTTAGCTATCTCATCTCTCTGTAGTAGATGTCTAGGTTTGGTCTGACCAACCTGACTCACTATGTTTCCTGATCTTTGGAAACCGCTGCTGCTTCTCCAACAGCACGGTCACATTTATAACGCCTGGTTCGTGACCCACCCTCCAACCTTACCTCTCCCCTGCACTCGCTGTTAAACACTGCTGATTGGTCAATGGTAGGCACCTGATTCAACCTGGCCCTTCAAAACTCTCTCCCAAGAATTTAAATTCCACCCTCATTCATGCTGGTCTCCCAGGCAGAGGAGATATAGCATTGCAGACTGTTGATGACTGAGTTTTGTAGGGAGAAACAGAACTTCCTACCACATTGGGAATGAGAGAAAGCTAGTCTGTAGGTACAAAAATCAAGCATATAGATTGGGAGAAACATAAATGAAATGAAAGCTGGAGATTTCCAAGGTCCCAGCTTCTGGTTCCAGGTCCTTTAGCAGCCTGGCTGTACCAATGCCCTTGGGTCCAATGAGTAATCCTATGTTATAATAATAATTTTTCCTTTGGTGGTAAAATTTGTTGGGGTTGGTCTCTGTTATTGGTATCCAAAAAATTCTAACTAGTCTATCTTTCGAATAGCCTATTATAGCTGCTTGACCTAACCTGCCAATACTCTGCCTGCAATGCCCCCACTGCTCTTCTCTGACCGGATAGTGCTCGTTATCCTTCATAATACAGACATTGTCTGATGACCTTGGTAGCATCTTAACTGTGTTCTCATCCCTGAGACCTCGCATAGCAGGATTTTGCTAGAGGAGCACAATAAAATATTGATTGGGTAGAATTATTCTGTGGTTAACACTGCTGCTTAATTTTCAACACTGATGATTCATCCTCCTTTTGTGTGATTCTCTTATCTTTCTTTCTGTTCAAGCCCAGCCACTTCCCCAAAGCTAAAAAAAAATCTATATTAAAAACCTGTGGCTTTCAGGTCCTGGCTGGGTAGCTCAATTGATTAGCGTGTCATCCCAAAAGGCCAAGTTACAGGTTTAATCTCTAGTCAAGACACAAACAAGAATCAACCAATGAATAAATAAATAAGTGGAACAACAAATCAGTGTTTCTCTCTCTCCCTCTCTCTAGAATCAATAAATAAAATTTTTTAAAAAACTGTGGCTTCCATTATTCATGGTACTTTCTTCTGTTCTTTCTTTAAAAAAAAAAAAAAAAAAACCCATCAGGTTAGCTCAATTCAAGACCCTTCCTAAGCTGCCTCTTTGATCCAGTCATTCATTTTTGGTTCTCTGAGCAATCTTGTGTCAACCCTTTCACTCTGTGGACGTATTCCTGTGTTTGAAGTTGTAACTCAGAAAGAAAAACACATAAACGACTCGAAGACAGCCTAAACACACATGGGCGTGCAGGGCACAAATAAATATTCATGCACACAAAGCAAATTAATTTTCAGCTTTGAGACTCTGAGAGTTCACTTAAAGTATCTTTCATTGAGTGTAAATCACAGTTGATAGTCCTTGTGACATAACCTGTTAGTGAGTGAATTCTTACTATTCTTGAAGAAAAGCCTTCTTTCTCCTTGTGATTATTAATGGGCTTATAAAACTGCATGATAAGGTGAAATGAAGTCCTAAAACCTTATTTCTCCATGCTAGAGAAAAAATAATAGCAACCACAACAAAACCACTGTCCTATATCATGTCTCAGAGCTTAATCTATTGTTTTAGAATCTGTACACTTTAGGCTAGCAAGAAACCTGCTTTGTAAGGGGCCACCTTTTTCATCAGAAGGCCGACCACTTAGCATAAAAATTGAAATGCTCAGTGATTAAAAAAGACAAAAAATGTAGAATATACTCATATTTCTGAGGTCATATGAGGGTGTGAGAATGTGATTTCTAAACACAGGTTCTAATTTTCTCTGGCTACAAAGTGACATTCAGTATGTGTGAGTTCCAATTTTAGTGGTGAGGTCATCTTTTACTACCTTTTATCAGTGTAAATTATGGTGCACCAGGTACTTACTTCTCTATATAACAGGAGGGGTCAAGTAGATAATTAATGAGAATTAATCTGTAAAAAGAAATAAAGTCTGCAACTCGAATCCTGGTTTATGACTTGGTGTATTATGCAAGTGTGAAACTTCAAAGGGAGCTAACTCAGTGTAGCACTTTAATTACATTTTATTATATTTGTAAGAACTTTATGGAAATTTTGCTCGCTGCCAAGAAAGAGTTCTTGGGAACACTTTCCTCCTCAACAGGCTGCTGGGGCCCATGTTCCCAGAGCACCTACACAGAAGGGCCCTTTGCACCTTTTTCCTATCTGACAAAGAAAATGCCAACAGCTGCTAGGGAGAATACTGGCTAAGGGAGTGGCCAAGGGTAATTTTTCTTATGGAGGGTAAAAGCACAGATCTCAGCAATCCTCCTTCAAAGAATCTGAATTCAAACGTTCCCAAGAGCAAACTGGAATGCTTATGTTTAGGGGCGGACTTTTGGAGGACCAAAACCATGAGGTGTCAGTTCTCTGGTGACCTCAAAAATGGCCACTTGCACCACTAGGGGTGGGGGGAACAAAGCAAAGAGGTAGAACATATGCATGTACCTCCTCTTGTAACTTCAGAACTTTTTAAGTTGTTCTGGGTTTGGCAGTAAAGGAAGAGACCCTTTCTTTAACAACTGTATTGTTTTCCCACACTCTTATCTTCCTTGAAGCTTGAAACTAAGGAAAAAGGATTCTTAGGTTAGCATGACCTCCAGTCTGAATGCAGGGCTAAGGGCCAGGGTTCCTCCCATCTGATTTGGGCTCTGGTATGGCCTTGGGCAAAGCTGCTTAGTCTCTGTGCTGGGTCTGCCTGCCCTTATAATGACAAGGATGATGCCATCCACACTGACCTCATTGGGGACATTGTAAGGACAAGTTGAAAGCTTTTTTTTTTTTTTTGGTGTGTGTGTGAAAGAAAGGTTTTGTGTTTCTGATGAAGACAGGCTGAAGGAATGTTTAAAAAGGGAGAAAGTTAGAGAATTGGTTGATTTATTTGGCATTGTAAGGGACAGAACAACATGTCCAAAGGTGTTTCTGCAAAAGTAAATAAAGTAGTGATACTTTAAAGTGACTTTGTTATGAGAGGAAATTGCCCTCAGGCTTGAATAGTTTGGCTTTTTCTTTTACCTTTAACAAATGGATTAGCACAATCTTTTCATAAATGGTAAAATTGAGGGGTCATTGGACTAAGTCCATTTCACTTGGAACGAAGGAAAGAAAAAATGTGCCATTTCCTCAAAGGCATAGTCAGTGTTGTGGGAAAAAAATAAAATATGGAGATTTACATAAAACTGGGATTTTGACAAAATATTAGAATTTTCCAAGTGTTATTAAAAATTTTTATTTTTAGCATTGGGAGTTGAGAGGAGAGAATCAGCCTCCTATCTAGTGCTGTGAGAGGGTGGTCAGCATTTCTCACTCATTTAGTCATCCAATAGACATGCATTGAACACATTTATTGGGACATAGTTCTTGCCCTCAAAGGGCTTAGAGTTCATAAAGAAACACGCACACATAAAAAGTGTTGCGAGGTCAACAATTTTGATGAGTAGCACAGTAAAAACATATAACAGTACCATGCCAGTAGGGATAAATTGAAAACTTTTTGAAGTCAGAATGTGCGGTACCTATTGAGATGATGGAACAGCTGCAGAAAGCTGCTCAGATGAAGAGATGAGTAAGAAGAGTTTCCTGGGAATCAGAGCGGAAAAGCAGAGGAACCCAGGTGTGCAAAAGCATGAAACAGTGTAATAAATTCAGAAGGTAGTGCCATGGAGATGGAGTTTCAGATACAACGAAGAGGGTGGTAGCAGATGAAGCCAGAAGTTCCCAAGGGGCCATCAGGGAGGGAGAGTAACTGCAATCAGCCTGTGTCGTTCTTACTACATCACTTGTGACCCCGGGGTGCAAGTTCTTCCGTTCCTTCAGAGTCAAAGCGGAATAATAATAGTACCTACATCACAGGGTTGCTGTGAGAATGAAATGGGATGATATGTGATAATTAGAGATGAAGTTACAACAGTGGGTGGCACAAAATAACCCCTCAATGAATGTAAACTTAGTGTTATTCATGTATTAGTTAAAGACACTTGGTCTTTATTCTGGCAGAGGGAAGCCATGAAAGTCTCTTTAGAAAGGCAATGCCATGTTGAGATCTGCATGGCAAATGAAGAGGAAATAGACAAAGAAAGGGGTGTGTTAGAGAGAGGAGAGAATTTGAGAATAACTAAGAAGAGGAGTTTATAGGAGTGAGTGGCAGCAGGGTGAAGGATTTCAGCAGTTTGGACTAATACCTTAACCCTCCTTTCCTATTTTGCCATCCATTTCTACACACAATCTCTAGACCCTCCCACAGTCATCTGAACTTATTTTTATCATCTTTTGTGGGACAAAAAAAATGCTCGCCAGTGACTCTTTTACTCTTCCAAGCTAGAGGGTTAGTTTTACAAATGATTTTCTGTTAAGATACTACAAAACATATGGCACAGTACTCAAGCAAAAGTTCAACACGAAACAACATTTTTTTCTTTAATTTTACTAGCACATATTGGAATTGTAATCAAGTACACTTCTGTAATTTTAAGAGTAACTAAAACCCAGAATCATTTTAAAAATTATAAACTTAACCATATTAATTATTTTTTAATTCCATGTGAAAACAAACCATAATAAGCAAAGTCAAAACTTGGAAAAGTATTTACAGTTCATGTCACAGCTGATGAGTTAATCTATTTATACAGAGAGTATCTAGAAATCAAGATGAAAAGTTCCTGTGACAAAAATAAATGTACATACACAGTTCATACACACAAAGAAGATACATCTGAATGGCCCTAAACAAATGAAAAAATGCTCATGTATTCATAGCAAGAAATGCAAAGTAAAAATGATAGCATTTTACACTTACAAATTTAGGAAAAACTACCTCCAAACAGTATGCTGTGTCTGTGAGATTGTTGGAAAACAAGTCCTCTAATACTTTGCAGATGGAAGTAAAAAAATGAAATAGCCTGAATAACCTTGAAGGAGGGAGATTTAGTAAGATTTATCAAAATTACAGATGCCTTTTCCCTTTGCTTCAGAAAACTCACTGCTAAGAATCTTGCCTACAGATACCCCTGTACAAGTGCAAAATGATATATGGAGAAAGTTATTCATTGTGACATTGTTTGTAATAGCAAAAGGTTGCTATTACAAGCCCAAGTGACAGCATTATGGTGTTTGGTTGAGTAACGTATAGTACATTCTCAGAATGTAGGAACATGCAACCAATAAAAAAAAAAAAACAGAAAAGAATGAGACAGATTAGATTGCTATGTACTCACATGGAGACATCTCTAAGACAGAGTATGTTAAAAATACAAGTGACAGAACAGTTATATAGTTTGCTGCTGTTTGTGTAAGAAGGTGTGATAATCAGAATATACACATGTATTTGCTTATAATTACAAAAATATTTTAGAATACAACTCCCTCTCTGGTTGAATCCTTTATTCTTTGGGAATAAAAACAAATACCTAGTAAAAATGATTACCTATGTGAGTGGAATAAAATGGAGTAGAGGGTATATTTTTAGTAGGATATATTCTGTACACAAAAATCACAAATAAATGTTAAGCTATAGTCAGTAGTTTTATTTTATAATTTATTTTAAATTTATTTAGTAATAATACTGGTAGTGCTACTTTGAAATGATTTAACTAAAGCAAATAATAACTTAAGTTTATATTAGAATTAAAATTTTCTAGTGGGAAGAAAATTTCAGTTATAAAGTCAAAGTTAAATAAAAACAATATAATGTTAAAAATGAATTGGAAATATCAATATGAACTAGTCATTTAAAAAACATGTTATTGCCCTGGCTGGTGTAGCTCAGGGAACTGAGTGCAGGCCTGCAAACCAAAAGGTCTCCGGTTTGACTCCCAGTCAGGCCGCATGCCTGGGTTGCTGGCCAGGTCCCCAGTAGTGGGCATGCTAGAGGCAACCACACATTGATGTTTCTTTCCCTCTCTTTCTCTCTCATTTCCCCTCTCTAAAAATAAAGAAATAAAATATTTTTAAAAAACATGTTATTTATTATCTAGCACCGAAATTGCCTAGAAAGAAGTTCACCTGGGGAGCATCCATAGCCCTCATGCCCAGAGTATAGTTTTTAATACCAGTGTCCCCCAAAGGGAGCCAGGATTCTTTAAGAAATATCTGATTTCTGGTTTAGGACAGGGAAGGTACAAGATATGATGAGCCAACAAGCTTTCACTGATTAATGGGTTCCTATCAAATAGTATAGAATGCAGCGTGGTGAGGATCCAGCTGGCCAAATACATGACATTTGAGCATCACAGAGAAAACCGTAACTGATATCGAATCTATGAAAATCTGCAAGTCTACAAGAAGGTTCCAACACAAAGGCAGAAAAAATACATTGGACATCATTCTAGAGGTCTGATGAATCAAATCAACTTCGACAATTGGTAATTTAAAAAGAAAAAATTGAACATTAATTCTGACTTGCTGGGAGAATTTGTATCTAAAATTTACCAAATAATTCCAGTTGATGAGGGAGAACAATTGATGTATATGAAAAGAACAATAGATTTAGAAAATTGTCATTGTGTGGCCACAAATGAATTTTTAATTCAGGAAGATCAATAATTGCTAATCAGTAAGGATGGGTTTTCTCCATTGCCATCATATTCCAAAGATTTTGAGGTTGAACTCAGCAGGTGAATGATTGATGAGAACTAGACACTGGTATGGTGCCCCGGAAATGCCACACACTACTCAAGCAGGAGAGCCTAGCAAAGAAAGGGTCAGGCCATTACTGATACTCGATCTAGTATCGTTAATGATGGGACAATCCATTTGGAGTGCAATATGAAGTAAATTATGTCACATGGAATGTACTGTGTCCTTAAATGTTTAATTTGAATCTATTAAAGCTCTTTCTGTTTATAGGAAATAAGGGAGACAGAGCGATAAACTAAATGGTGTCTTCAGAAAGTGGTCAGACAAGTCATGGGAAGGAAGGACAACTGGACAGATGGGGGCATATGTAGAGTGGAGACATTCCCCTCTGTTTTTTTATCTAGCCATGTAACATATTACCTAATAAAAATGAAAGAAATAGATCAAATACTTAAGAAAGTGTGATTAGATAATTTTTCATGTCTGCCATTTGTGAAAAGAGGGTTGCTAATCAGTAAGAATGTGGTTTTTCTACTTTTCACGGTGTCTCAAAGTCCTGTTTACAGAATTCAGCTCTAGCACTGGACTGATAATTAAAGAGGGGCCTTTCGAATAAAGATAGTAGTCCCATTCCTCCTCCTCCTCCTACTCACTGCCTCGTTGCATTAAAACCTACCCCTGCCACATAGTCAGGCAAAAGAGAAAGGAGAATAAGAAATCCCATTCTGGATGCCTAAGGAGAACCTCAGGGGGCATGGGGGTTGGATACCTGATACTTCAGTTTCAGTTTCTCATAAGGATCCATAGCTGTCCTCCACAGCAATTTAGGTTGGCTAGACCTGCTCTTACAGAAACAGAGCCCTAGAAGATCTGCTTTCCCTTTGCCGCTTACTGATATTAGACAGCAATCATTACGAAGGCCCTTAGAAAGGTAGATCAGATCATACAATTATAGAACTTAGGTCAAGTTGCAAAGGGAAGATGCACCTACAGATCAGAAGGCTCTGCCCTGCCTTCTGCTATGGGGCTTCGGCTCTGACTGGCAATTTTCAGTGTTTCTGCTTCAGTGTACATGTTGAGGGAATTAGACAGGCCCAACCTTCTGGTTTCCTACTTCTTGCACATGGTGCAGATTTTATTTTTAAGTCATTAAGTAGAAGTGGCACTGTCTTACTACCTAGCTCTCTGGCCTGGGATCCCAGTGATAGTCTGAGAGGACTTCTTCTTCCAGAGAAGCTAGTTTTAAATTCTCCCATTTCTTTGTGTGTTGACCCTCTGGTCATTACCGTTCTTATTTGGTGTACAGGAATTATTACAAGGAAGATTCTCTCACTGCCTTTTCCCCAGGAACTCTAAGGCTGAAAGGATAAAAATTGCTGGTATGTGCAGGGCTCTGATTTGCAAGAAAATGAAATTCAATGTCTGCTCTTTGACCTGGCCAACCTCTACTAGCCCAAAACAGCATTTCCTTGAGCAAACAAGAAAAGGAAGTCAGGACACCAGAGAATATTTGAACAAAGAGCTTTGAAGAAACCCCAAGTGAAAGCTTCGCACAAGTGAACAGTTGCAAAAAAAAGGGGAGGTCGAAAGGCAAAATCTGGAGCAATTCTCAAGGGTGTCAACCAATATCAGGGTAGACAGGTTTATGGGGGCCTGATATAACCATTCAGTAGGTATTTATTATCTTTTAAGTGTTAGGCACCATGCTAAGTGCTAGAGATACATAGAGAGATATAGCAGAGATAGTCATGGAGCTCCTGGAGGAAAAGTGCATACATGAAATAATAGTCCAAATATCAAAATCACAAGCGTGCTAAGTAAGTGCTAGAGAGGAGAGTTGCTTGGTGCTACAAGAGTGTATAGTAGAGAGATGTCTCTTAGTCAAAAAGGTCAGGGAAGGTTCCTCCAGTAAGGGACACTCAAACAGAATCTTGAAGTGAAGGCAGGATAGAATTTCAAGGCAGCAGAAATAGCATACGCAAAAATCCAGAGGTGAGAAAAGCAGGGCTATTCAAGGGACAGAAAGAAGGCCAGAGTGTGAGAGGGCCTGGTACAAGATAGGAGCAGTCATTGCCCACTGTTCTGCAGTAGGCACTGATGCTGACTGTTTTCCCAACATTTTCTCCCTGTATGCTAACTCAGGGACTGCATTACAGTGATTGTATGACCGGTCAGTATGTTCATGGTCCAGAGCTAACAAATCTGGGGTGTGCTTGTCAGTCATTCAACAAAGACTAATTGAACATTACTTTGTCCTAGGTTCTGAGCTAGGAGATAGCACTTTAATCTGTTTTTATTTTTTTTATGGTCTCAGTTTTTGATTGACCCATATTAGTAAAATATATCACCTGCTTGCATATTCTGGTCAATCACTTAATGTTGAAACAGAATTCACCAGAAAAAGGATGCTCACTTGAAATCAGAACTGTCATATGTTATCATGACCTGCGGAATACAACTTTAGCAAAATGTTTTTCCAGTTTCTTGAGATTCCTCAATGCAGATCCATAGTAAAGTACAGCCCTCCTGAGAAAGAGAGCCCGTGTTTTCTTATATCACTCCTCCATTGACCTCTGGGACCATCCTTTAACTCTCAGGCCCAGCTTCATTCTCCACAAAGAGTAACACCAGACCATTAAATCTAGAATCCACAATAGGAATGAACAGGTTTTTAAGTGAGAATGTTCCCCTATTGATCAGAGATGTTTCATCCTTTCAAGAATATTGTTAAGAACATGATCCTTCAGTGGTTTTGTTGGCCTCTGGGCAGCCTTTTCTTTCAAGGCAAAAAGAGTCTGGGCCCCATAATGTTCAATCTTGGGAGAAATTCCAACTTGGTAAAGGATTATCAGTATCACGTGCAGGACCATAATGAGTACAACAGGCTTATGATGGATGTAATTTCAGTTCTAAAGTGCTAAACCATGATTGTGCCCTGTTTCTATTTCACTTATAGTTGGATATTTCTTTAGATAAATTGAATTGGTACTGCTACTTACCTTCACAAATCAGAGGGCAAATGTCCTTGGTAGTTTGGCTTTGCTGTGCGGTTCTCTTGCTCCTGTCTGCCACCTCCCCATTTGCCTACATCTGTGGAGTGTTAACATAGAGTTTTTAGAAAATCCTTTAGTCTTTAGAACCTCCACATGAACACTTAAAGGTGATCTGGTTGCATGGTAAAACCAGTCTACTTTTTCCCAGTACTTCATCTTGTGGGATAACTTGTCCAATTGTTGTCTGGCATTAGATCATAGATTCTGCATGTTAACAGTGGTTTCCTCTTGTATTGTCTGCATTAATCTGAACGTTAATATGGCATATTAATGCCGCTAACTGTGTAGTATAATTCAACAAGGATTAGGGGACATCATTTTGTTCTAAAAAGGACAGAATATGACATAAAAAAGACTTGTTCAAGCATCTTAAAGTCTGCTGACAAAAAAATTAGTGTACATGAGCCAATTAGAGGGCTATACTTGTGTTGTTTAGAACCTCCCTGTTCTTAAAGATTTTCACTGCACTTGCCTTGAAGCTCTCAAAGATTACTACATTTTGCTGTATGTAGTGTGCACTTTTTTGCCCAATTTTTTTAGAGGAAAAATAAGGATGCACATTATACATGGGTATAATGATTACATACCATGGGTATAATGATAGGTATAATAATCTCATATATAATGCATACCAAAATGCAAGTGCACATTATACAAAGCAAAATATGGTATCTCTGTATCTTACTCTGTCTCTGCATTTCTGCAGTTGCTGTTCTGTCCCTATTCCATTACCAGACATAAAAGTATGGCACTTCAGAGCCATTGACTCAGATGTCTTGAGTTCAATAATTCAGAGAAGATTGTAGGTGTCATGGAGAAGGAGTTGCATCATGAAGTCCTTCATGTTTTGACCTCTCAGTGCTATACTCCCCTTACACTTTTCCCCTTCTGTCTTTTCCCCTCAGCCTCTAGAGTAACCAGCATATTCTTTCCCCAGTTCACAGAACACTGTAGGTCTTTTATAGAAGAAAAGGTCAGGGAGGCGATGGGTCTGTTACCTCAGGAATGCAGGGACTAGGATTTAATTTGTCTTGGATTCCCCCCTAAGGCAGACCCTGAAATAAAGAACTATGTCCTTAGGAGATAATCTCAGAAATTGGATCAAAGAATGAGAAGGAGATAGAGGGAAAAAATGCAATCAACCAGAGCTCAGAGAGCTGGAGAACTCTGGATAGGAAGGAGTATTGAAAAAAAATTTACAAAAGGCAAAATCATGCCTCTCGTGCCAACATAAAATGAACAGGTATCAAAGATTTTGCTTTTAACTAATCAATTTAAGGGAGTCGTTAAGGTGTTACTTCAAGGTCAAATGAAAATTTGACATTCTCTGCTGGACAAATTCCATTCACCTTGTCATTAGATGGAAACATTTGCTTTATCATCAATGTTCTGAACCTGAACTTCTCTCTCTACAGATTGGCAGAATATCTAGTCACAGACAATCAACGCCGCACATCTTTATAGAATAGACAATTCCTCAAGAGTCGCTGAACCACACCTAGCATTTGCTTTGTCACTGGGTTCCAAATCTTTCACAGATTCTTTTTTTGACAGCACTGTGAAGCATGCCTCAGAGTTGTCTTACCTGCATGGCCAGGAAGCTGGAGAATTTATGCATTGATTATAATCTGTCATTGATTGAGGAGTCTTTCCAGCTTACTCTGTTCAGGGGCCAAGAACAGTCTCGTGACTGTAAAAAAAAAAAAAAAGAGCCCTCAGGCAGAGTCACAAGTGTTAGCAAGAATCAGTTCTCTGTGTGTAGAGGTAAATACCAAGGAAATTGGGGAGAAGAACAAAAGGAATACCAATAGTGCCTGTTATATTTGTCTTATTCACTTATTGGTTGTTTTGCTGTTTGGTCTGTTTTCATTTTCTACCAGGATGTAAATTCTCTGAGGACCAGAAATTGTCTCTTATTTTTTCAGTCTCTCCAGCATTCACCTGCTGTCCAGCCATAGTAGGTGACCAATAAACATTTGATGAATGTTGTTGAATACCTATGGGCCTCAAGCTGGGCCTTGAAAACAGGTTTTAATTCGGCCTTAGAAGAAGGGAGGATCTCTAAGAGGTCCATAAAGTCAGGATTTGTAAAATGTCCTTGGAACCAGCTACTTGTTCCATAGCCAACCTCCACTCCACCCCCAAGTGTTGTTCATATTAGGAACAGAGAAACACATAGTACAGACTTGGCTTTAGATATACTCGAAAATGACAAGTAACACAATATTATACCTTCTACCCACTGTTCATTATTATGCATTTGATGTGTTTATGTAAAAGTGTATATAAGGACCTTATATACACTTTCTAAGACTCAGAGCAAAGAAAGTAAAAAAAATAACAGGGACATTTTCTGTGGAACACATAATGGGCGTGTCAGGATAGATATTAGGAAAATCTTTGCAAAAGCTAAATTGCATGTAGGCATCACTGAAAAAAAACCCAAGATATGTACTGGTTTTATTAAGTAGCCAGATGGTCTTCCAGAGTAGCCAGAAGAGCAGACAGGCCCCAGATGACAAATGATGGAGGGCCCTCCCTATGGGCATTTTTTTTGAGACAACGTGTTGACATTAGGTATGGAATAAATCCATAACTGTACTGTTCATGCAAATTGTTAAGAAAAGCAGGTGCTGTTCATTGACCTTACCCAAATGAAATTTTGCCAGGAAAAAATAGCCCAACTCTATTTCAAATTCAGTTGAAGGCTCCTTCCCATCCCCTCCCCAAATAACCACTTCAAAACACAATTCCAAACAAAAAACAAAGTAGGAGAAAAAATAACTTGAAAATTGCCCTTCATTTGAAATGGTTGACAGATGTCTTACAAAAATTTGGAGTATTGTCTGGCTCCTTAGAATCTACTCGTTTAAATGGAGCACTCATGAAAACACCACCATTGTTAGATTACAAAAGAATATTCACCAAAAAAAGAAAGAACCTATAAAATGGATATATTGATCTTAAACAAATAGCCAGATATTTCTCTGGGGGTTATTTGAGAGCAGTAAAGAACTGTTCAGTATAAGAGGACTGAGGGCAAACCCCATGCAAGTCTAGAGAAAAAAAAGACACGCTCTTTTATGGACTTGAGAGGTGCTGTAAATGAAGAGTCCCTTGGAAGGGACTGGAAGTTGGAAGTACAGTGACTTTTCATTGGCTGTACTGTTCTTGGGCAAGGAGGTAAGGTAGCATCTCTTCCTGTAGGAAATGTAAGGTACATCTCTTCCTCTTGGGCTCAGTAGTGTGTGATGATACACCTGGATTCTTTGGGAAGAAATGGCTCTGAGAACTCGAGTGCTGTTTCTGCAGCTGAGTAACCCATGGAAGGCCACACAGGAAAAATGGTGATGGGGTAGGCTGTCTGATCTCCTCTTATAGGTCAAGAGTTTATACTTGAGGATTACTTAGAAATTATCCAGTCATTCACTCAGAAGAATTTTTTTTTTTAATTCCTACTGTGTAATAGGCACTGGTCATTTTGGTATTTTTTTAAAGAGTTTTTTATTTCATTTATGGAACTTATGTATTACTGTAGAGAATAATAACAGATAGATTAAAGACATACTCTATAAAACTCTAAGCCGGGAATATACAAAATTGGTGAGAAACATTTTTAGTGGATCATGTATGCTAAGAAAATAGAGAAATATATGAAGTAACTATAAAAATAGAATATTGGAACTTGGTGCAGGGAATTGAGGAAAAATTATGGGAAATTCAAGGAAGCCAGCAATCCATCCCTTGTCGACAAGAGCTTCTGGGGGAACTGCCACGTGCTCAGGCATGCAAAGAAGTTTTAAGTATAATTTTTGAGCATTGAGACCTCAGATTAATGTGGGGATACAACCCTGCATAGACAGCAGAACTGGTAAACCCATATATATATTTAAGAAAAAAAGAAACATCATCAGGATAAAGGGGGAAGGTTTCCTAGAAAAATCACATTTGAGGGAATCTTGAGTAGAAAGCAAGAAGCTAGGTTTTAGTCTGGCCACTTCTATCCAAGAGGTTACTCAGGTGCAGAACCAGATCAAATTGCTTCAGATCCTGGCCTGTTGTAAAAATCAAGCTTCTTTACTGTTAAAATAGTGAGCGTGGTGGGAATAATATGGTATGTAGCAGTGTCCAGCATTCTGCGTAAAATAAGAAAGCACATGGCAAATACAAAATGCTGTCAAAATGTTCAACAATGTTCAGCATTTCAGGAAGAGAAGCAGGAAATTGAGAGTCTGTCACCATGGCCTCTCTCTGAGTTATCACTGCCTGTCAGCAGATGTGAGCAATCTCTTCCTTAAAACCCCACTTAGCAGGCTGTTTTCTTCCCTGCTCTTTGCACCTGATGTAATGAAATGTGCGCCAACTGCATCAGTTCAGAACACATATGTCCGGGAGGTGGATGTTTTATCTTTCTTGAAGTCCAGGTCAGCAAAAGCCGAATCTGGCAATTTGAGGACAAGGTCTGCTCTACAGTTATTCTGTTTTCAGGGACATCTGCCATGACAAAAATAACCCCAGACCTGTGGCACATGCAGAAGTCATACACCACACACTGGGTAGGGGAGACGTCAGATACACTGTAAAGCTTCTCCGGTACCACAAGGAATCAAATACAGAAGAATTAGTGCATGTTAACACTCACTTCCAGGCACAGCAGCTGTAGAATCACGAGGAGCTCATGGAAAGGACTGACTCGGTGTCATCCGGGAGCAGAGGCATGGCAGCCCAAAATAAGTAGCCAACACCTGGCTTCCATTTTTGACTCTGCCACAGACATCCTGGTCATTTCTCTAGAAACTTTCAAGCTGTGGGTTTTAAATTGTTGGGGAAAGTTAGCCTTGTGGCTTTCTTTGCCCGTGGGAACAGAGAGATAATTTCACTACTCATTTTTTTTTCCCGTCTTTCCAAAATTGTCATCCTTACCTTCTCTTCTTTTTCAGAATCTGACCAAGTGTTTACGGGACAATCTAGAACTTAGTAAAGAGGACTATTGCTTTGGCTTTGTAACACCAAGCTCTTCCCTCTGTGCTCAAAATCAGCTTAGACCAATGGTTATAAAGCATCATTCTACAGATAAAGAGTTTATGAGTTGTTTCTGCTTGAGGTGTAGACACTTGTCTCACAGAAAATGTCCCCTTTGAGAACAAACATCCTTTCCATTTATAATAGCCTCTTAAGGGCTTAGGAGAATTTATCTCTATAGAGAATTAATAGGTTTCTAGAAATACAAGTGATTTATAGTCAATGCGCCTAGTGTCACTCATTCAAGATATGTGGGTACACAGAAAAAAATCCAGCATAAGTAAAACTATTATACTATAAGTCTCAGTTTGGTGTGTGTGCATGTGTGTGTATTTAAAAAATGATACAGTTGGGAGTAAACCCTAGCAGTCTTTTAGGGTTTGTAACCAATGTAAGTAAGCTGGCCAGACTCTGAGACTTCACAGAGGCTCTCTGGTCCAGGAGACCTTATTCAGATAAACTGCCTGGAAAAAAAATGAGAACAGGGAGACTAGCTTGCAGAAATTAACTCCTCTTGGGCACATTCCTGATATTTTCGAAGGGAGTAATGGGATTAGGTTTGGAGGCCAGCTCAGTAGAAAGGAAGGAGCAAGAGACTACAAGCAAGAAGTCTCAGGTCCAGTTTACTTAAAACCTCGGAGACTCATTTTCCTTGTCTGTAAATGGGGCTAATAGTACTCCTGCTTGTACATCTCCCAGGGCTACTACAGCAAGATAAGTAAGCTCAAGAATTTTAACACTTTGAAAGATGTTATGTCTAAATATATAACATTATTGAGGTAAAAGAGAAAGACTGTGGAAGAATTGGTTATTAGAGTTAGGTAAAAGCTTGAAGATCCAAGAAAAAGATAGCAGTGTTACCCCAGGATCAAGTCCAGCCAAGGGCATTTCATCGCAAGAGCCAGGATCTGCCCTGGATATTCACAACCATGCGTGAATGTTCGGTGATGACACTTTAGCATTCTTGACACAGCACAGCATGACAAAGATTAACCAGGTGTTGGTTCTCCCTGTCCGCTGTGTCTAGCAATCCTATTTACTATAGGGTCACCATATGCACTGTTTTCACATCCCCTCTCCTCTCCTGCCACTTATGAGCTCGAGACTGCAAATGGGACTCAAATGTCCCACTTGCAATCCCATGCAGGTGGTTAGGCCAGTCGAGTATCCACCTGCCACCACAGAGCCCACTCCTGACTTTGCTCCAATTATGGCTTCTCCATGGTCCCCTGTGTGTGCAGAGGGCACGAGAGGGAACCTGAAAGAGATCCAGAGGCAGGCTGGGACTGTGCTGGTTATCAGATACTTCGTGTCTCAGCCTCAGCCCTCCTTTATCACCTGGCCCCACGGGAGGCTCTGCTGGTGGGGCTCTAGGGGAAGGCTGCAGGAGAGGGTGAAGGGACCTGCCCTTTCTTTCTGCTACTTGTTCTTGTCTGTCTTTGCAGCACCTCTTCTTCGCCCAGTAGCAGCAGTTGAATTAGCCCCGTGGCCACGCTTCAGAAAACTAAGTTCAATTCCTGTGGGCTCCTCTTCCATGTCTCTCAACTTTAAAAACACCAAATTAGTCCTTTATTCCTCATGCCGGGATGTCATAGCTGCCTCTGAAGTTACTGTCTATGTGATACCTCAGGATCCAATTCTTGCCCCTTTGTAATACAGGCAGTCCATGCTTTGCATAGTTCTGATATGCATGAATTTGTTACAACAGTTTAGATAAATAACACCAGTCCCCCTCAACACAGTCAAATTTTAGTTACCATAGTAGCTTACCTGTGAGTAACTGCATAAAATACAAACTTCGTTGCTAGCTCTTTAGTGCTGAGAACACTATGTAAGTAACAGATGTGCATCAGGAGATGTGACCAATCACGCCACTTCTGAAATGCATTTGATTGCTTGCCATGCATCTGTTGTTCAATTCAGACACAAACAGCAATGTATGTGGTTGTGTGGTCTCCTTGCCTTCCAGTGATACACCCGCATGACATCTTATAAAAACAGGTAATTGAAAGAGAACTGGACAGTAAAGATGAAAATACAGCAAAGAAATGAAAAGTGATACCACCAGAAATGAAATTCGAATTGAACATACATGGAGTTATAGAAGAAATAGCCCACCATGGGGAACACTGATATTTTGTTATAATTTGAGACACTGGATATCTAGCGGATGTTGGTGGAGGAGCAAACTTACCAGCATAAATGAGGAAAGTGGGTTTGGGTTAAAGGATGATGGTGTCCCAGAGGAAGGGACACTGGCAAGACATTCACATTAAAGAAACTCTAGATGTTTTTATGACCCTGAAAGTATGAAAGATAGAATGCTGAGAGCTGATACAGACTTAGAAACAGGCATCACTTTGCCTGGGCACAGAGAAGATGCTCACATGGTAAATTACAAGGCAAGGAGAAGACAAGCCCTGTTCATGTTATTCTCAAAAAGATTTTTTATGAAGATATGAAACACTTTAAATGTCCACATTCTTAATGTTTTAAAATGTAGTGTACTAAGCAGATGTTAATATTATTATTTCCTTATAGTAAAAAAAAGTTAGCTCTTCATTTCCTTATATATTTGAAACTGATGGTAAGACGAGAGGTTTTAATGTTTTGACAAAAAACTTCACAGCTTATAAAACAGTTATACTTTTTATCATTGATTTCAGGATTGCTTTGCATGGTTACAGCTTGCACAGTCTTTTCACAGTTCTATATTACCAGGCAGAGCAAAGTCTGCCTGTATCTGGTTAATAATTCTTTATGGTAAATTCTCTCTGTTTAAGGTGTGATTCTGTTGCTGGTCTGGACCTTGATCGATATTCCAATATGTTTGATCGGCCAGCATATTGGAAATCCCCACCTCTCATATCATGTTCCTGCCTTTTTGCCACTAGAATGAATATGCAGAACACCTAGATTGGAATATAAATTCTATTAATTTCCAGAACATAACTCATGTAACCTCTCTGAGTTCCTATTTCCTCACATAAAAAAAAGTCGGTAATAAAAATTAGTTACTATAAAAGTTACTCAGGGACACATACATGTGAAAGGTACATGTGTTAGTAAGGTACTAGGGCAGGCTAGATTATTGCCCTCAAAGAGATCCACATCCTAATCAAGGTGGGAAAAATTATTCTGGATTATCTGGGTGAGTCCTAAATATAATCACAAATGTCTTTGTAAGAGAGAAATAGAGGTATATTTGACTACAGAAGAGGAGAAGATGATGTAATGAAGGAAGCAGGCACAGAATGAGGCACTTTGAAGATGGCAGAAGTGTCCACAAGCCAAGGAATGCAAGTAGCCTCTAGAGACTGAAAGAAACAAGGAAATAGGTTCTCCCCTCAGAGGCTCCAGAAGGACCCAGCCCTGCTGACACCTTAGCTTCAGCTCAATAAAACTATAAAACTGATTTTGGAATTATGACTTCCAGGCCTATAAGATAATAAATTTATTTTGTTTTAAACAACTGGATGTGTGATCATAGTAGCCGTGACAAACTAATACAACTACAAAGTACAGATATTACTACTACAATTAGTGAAACTGCCAATGCAGCCCTTTCTCACTTAATCTTTTCCTTGGGTCCATCCTACTCAAAATTAAGACCTTTGGGAAGTACCAGAAATGCTAAGCTGGAGGAAGACCGACAGCTGTGTGTGTTTGCTACTTAGAACCATGGAGGGTAAAGCCCTGTCTTCTGTCGCATACGTTCACATGACCTGAAGACCACACTCTGTCCAGTCTGTTCCAGTGAACTCTCCCCAGTGGGATAAAGTCACCTGTTCTTGTACATTTTTGCCAAGAAGATGGAAGTAAACCATTTGAGCCAGGGGTGTCCAACCCACGGCCCACAGGCCACATGTGGCCCAGGATGGCTATGAATGCAGCCCAACACAAAATTGTAAATTTACTTAAAACCTTTTTTTTTTTTGCTCATCAGTGTTCATTAGTGTTTGTTTATTTGATACGTGGCCCAAGACAACTCTTTCTTCCAGTGTGGCCCAGAGATACCAAATGGTTGGACACCCCCAACTGAGCATTTTCTCTTGGCTTTCATTTCAATGTATTCTGCATAGTGAGAAAAACTCTCTAGGCCCATTCTCCTGAGTAATTTTAACGGGACTATCTCTAGAGAAAAGAATGTTCTGGCAAAAATGTATGCAGGCTGAGCTTTGGCACCCATAAAACAAGTTATAGAACTCCTAGCTAAGAAGTTGGAATGACACGTTTGCATCACTGGCAGAACATGGGTTATATGTTTGCCTAGGTGGTCCATGGAATACCAACTCCAGCCTTTGTCTATAGTTTTGATCTCTGCCATTTAGCCATCTGGTTGCTTTAGTTTTTGATTGACATAAATGCTGTGTATGGTAGTGATGCTACAATGGGTATGTCACTGCCCACTTAGTCATGCCAAGAAATGGGAACTGGCCAGTACATGGCCTGCCATCAGTACAGGAAGAATCCACTATTGTGGGGGTATTGTAACATGTGCCATTCTCAGCAGTGTGCCAATCAAGCTTTCTCCTGGATGGACTGGCTCAATCTGTCGTTACATACAAACTGGTGGCTCCAAAGGGAAGTCTCTCCAGTATCAGCCAGCTGGTCATTCCTGGGGTCTCACCCTTTCCCCCGGCATTGTCAGCTAGGCCATGTGTCAGTGGAAGCTGTGGAAGGGAGTGTGCTAAAGGGAATGGATGAATGCATTGGTGCTAACACTCCCTCGAGTATTCTCGGAGATAACTCAGCAAAATCCAATCTTAAAGTTATCACAGTTGCAAGTAGAGAGACAATTGGACATTTTGTGCTGCTCATGTGAAGTACTACAGCATATGCAATATCACCTTATGTAGTATTTTTGCTAAAAACGTTTAAAAGTAGTGTAATTGTGAGGAGTCAATCAAATAAATACAGAGTGTAGTAATGTTAATTCTAATGTTAATTTTCTTTGGGTGAAATATCAACATTTAGCTAGAAAAATGCCCATATTCTTAGGAGGTATATGCTGACATATACTGAAGTGAGGTATATGCTATCAGCTGTCTACTCTCAGATACTTTGAATAAATAAATATAAGTAAAAGAGACTGGGAGAAAGGTGGCACAAATGTGATAAAACAATAATTGCAGAATCTTGGTAAAGAGTAAAACTGTGTGTTCACTGTGCTATTTTTCAGCTTTTCTGTAGATGTGTTATTTTTCAATATAATTGGGGATTTAAACTGTTTTTTTATGAGAAATATTCAGAGAACTCTAGTACCGGTAATTTATTACTTCATTCTGAAAGCAGAATAAACACAAGTTTAAGTCATATTGCAAATTCTCTTGTCTACCAGTTTTCAGTTAAATAATCCTATCAACAGTTAAAATAGCTTTGATAGCCCCTTATGATATACAGCTTCCTAGTGTTCACAGTATGCTAATGTATTTATCTCATTTCACATGACTTGGGCACCGAACACAAAGGTCTTCATTATAGATGAAAACCAGTAACCTAACAAGTCCAGTTCTCTCCCCATCATTTACCTTGGCATCGGTGACACCCAGCTTTCTTACACAAACAGCCACCCACCATGGGAACCTGGCCTGGCTCAGTAACTATCTTGACCCCCTGATTTAGCTCTGCTCCCCAGGTCCCAGGAGTTCTTATTCACAGAAAAACAATGCATTATATCTGACTGGAAGTGGAGAGCACTGTACCTGCTCAAAAGAGACTGAGCTCCCAAACTGGTTAGCAGTAAGTATGTTTTTCATCAGCAGTACACACACACACACACACACATATATACATATATACATATATATTTATATGCAGAGTAGGTACTATGGTCATTACAAAATTGTTAATTTCTTTGGTGTTACATGCCATTGATCAGCTCTGACTCCTGGTGACCCTATGAATGAGTGATGTCTACAACGTCCTGTCCTCAACACCCGTGCTCAGCTCCAGCAGACTCGTAGCTATGATCTATCTTCTGTAGTCAGTCCATCTCATGTTTGGTCTTCCTTTTTTCCTGGTGTCTTCTGTTGTCCCAGCATTATTATCTTTTCCAAAAAACCCTGCTTTCTCATGATGTGCCCAGAGTAGGACAGCTTCGGTTTTGTCATTTTGCCTCCACGGTTGTTTCAGGCTGAATTTCCTCTAGGACCCACGTGTTCATCTCTTGGGTGGTCCCGGGTATCTGCAGACCTCTCCTCCAACCCCATATTTCAAATGAATCCACTGTCCAACTTCCACATCTGTACATAGTCAGTGGGAATAAGGGTGTGGATGATCTTAGCCCTGGTCTCATGATGCATCTGTGCTCTTCACCTCCCTAGTTCTTCCACTGTCGCCCTTCCAAGCCTCAGCCTTCTCCTGATTATGTGGCTCCAGTCTCCATTTGAATTGATAATTGAACAAAGGTAAATGAAGGCTTTAACAAGTTTGAGGTCTTCTTTGTCTTTGTTAAAGTTGTGTGTTTTTTCTCTTGATTTTTAAGGACTAGATAAGAATAAAACTTTTTTTTAAAAAGTAATAAGAACACTTAATTTGCATCTCTCTGATAGCTAGCGATACCAAGCATCTTTTCATGTGTCTCTGAATCCTCTGTATGTCCTCCTTGGAGAAGTGTCTGTTCAAGTCCTTTGCCCATTTTTTAATTGGGTTGTTTGTCTTCTTAGAGTGGAGTCGTGTAAGTTCTTTATGTATTTTGGAGATTAAACCCCTATCTGAGGTATCATTGGCAAATATGTTTTCCCATTCAGTTGGTTCTCTTTTTATTTTAATACTGTCTTCTTTAGCCATGCAGAAGCTTTTTATTTTGATGAGATCCTATTTGTTTATTTTTTCCTTTATGTCCCTTGTTCTAGGGGACATGTCAGTAAAAATGTTGCTACAAGAAATATCTGGGATTTTCCTATGTTCTCCTCTAGGACTTTAATGGTGTCACAGCTTATATTTAAGTATTTTATCCATCTTGAATTTATTTTTGTGTATGGTGTAAGTTGGTGCTCGAGTTTCATTTTTTTGCACGTAGCTGTCCAGTTCTCCCAACACCATTTGTTGAAGAGACTATTTTTACTCCATTTTATGGTGCTGCCCCCTTTGTCGAATATTAACTGACTGTAGTGACTTGGGTTTATTTCTGGGCTCTCTGTTCTGTTCCACTGGTCCATGTGTCTGTTTTTATGCCAGTACCAGGCTGTTTTGATTACAGTGGCCTTGTAATACAGTTTGGTATCCGGTATTGTGACCCCTCCTACTTTGTTCTTCTTTCTCAAAATTGCAGCAGCTATTTGAGGTTGTTCCATGTAAATTTTTGAAGTATTTGTTCTATGTCTGTGAAATATGCCATTAGTACTTTAATAGGTTGCAATGAATCTGTAAATTGCTTTAGGTAGTATGGACATTTTGATGATGTTAATTTTTCTGACCCATAGACACAGTATATGTTTCCATTTGTTTGTGTCTTCCTTGATTTCTTTCTTTAGTGTTGTGTAGTTTTCTGCATACAGATCTTTTACCTCCTTGGTTAGGTTTATTCCTAAGTATTTTATTTTTCTTTTTGCTATACTGAATAGAATTTTTTTCTTGATTTCTGCTTCTGCTGTTTAATGAGATACTGCTTCACACTGGTCAGAATGACCATTATAAAGCAAGAAACAACAAGTGTTGGAGAGG